>JAVFBZ010207137.1:0-13373 GCA_032466195.1 Katharina tunicata
GGACTATATTTCCAGTAGGGACAGCCCCCTCACCTGGCTTGTATGTGTTGGATAGTAATAAAGTATGTTATTAAACATTTACCATTTGCGAGTTTATTATGTTTGCGACAGACACAAAATCGAGAAAAATGAAGAAAAAAAAAGTATTAAAGAAATCGATTTATATATAAAAAAAATTCATTTGTCTCTACCCTACCTCATTATATAATAGATATACACAGGTTCTGAAACACAGCGCCCAAATCACTAGGGTGCCTCTCCACTCCAAACGCATATTCCAATTAAACGGCTAGCTGTATCTATTTTCCTCACGGCATGGCCTTTACAGCGTCCACATTTCAAGTATTCAAACTACATTCAGTTTATCAAACATTTCCCGATCTTGTTGCACAAAAAAATCATATTCTATACTAATTCACCTACAAATCGACCATTTAGCCTCGCTTTTTAAAAACTCGATTTCCACTTGTCGGACCCGTATTTATCTTAAAAATGGTTGATTTGGAGGTGAATTAGTATAGTACGTGACTTATTGTGCAACAAGATCGGGAAATGTTTGGTAAACGTTATGTAGTTTGAATAAGTGTGGACGCTGTAAATGTGATGCCGTGAGTAAAATAGAAACAGCTAGCCGTTTATTTGGAACGAAACGCGTTTGGACCCTAGTGATTTAGGCGCTTTATTTCAGAACCTGTGTATATCTATAATATAATATTAGGTAGGGACAAATTAATTTGTTTTCATAAAATCGATTTCTTTACTTTTTTTTTCTTTCTAATAATAAAATAACATATTAAACACACAAAATTGTAAATTTTAATACCATATTTTATTTACTATCCAACACATATAAGCCAGGTGACCGTGAAACAAACGACGTTCCACAAACAGCTGTGGCTTGTTGATTGATGTATCTGTACAGAATCGTAAAATGTATGTATGGCAAATATGTTCAATAATAATTAAAAAAACACAGGGAAGTTATTGTGGTTGTGTATTTTGGTATCAGGACATTTCCCCCTGGACATTTGCGCCCCGGACATCTCCCCCACTGTAGGACTTTTGCCCCCCCTTGCTACAGCTACAAAGAGGGATAACTCTTTCTAAGTGAACAACAAGATGGCCAGTCAATATCTAAGAGTCAAATACTCGACGGTAGGAGACTGATTTGATTTTCTATTTAAGAATGGCAATCATTCTAGTTCAACTTCGCCTATCTCCGGTACCGCCCGTCATTCCCGATTATCGGCTTTGGTGTAATGACAGGCCATTTTTTAGTCCATTAGCGGCATATTTACCGCTCCAGGCAATACTTGTATCGCATGTATATACACGTATCCTATAGGACATCAAGTGCCTTCCGCGCCAATAAAAAATAGACATAGAGCAGGTAACAACAAAGAAAATGAAGAAATAAAATAGAACTATTTAGCATAACATTAGTCCGAAATGACCAAAAAACAAGAGAATCAAGTCACGTGAAAGATTTTAAATTTCTTCAAAGTCGATAAATCAGGTCAAACTTTCAGCAGCCTCTCCTTGACGTTCACAGCTATATTTAAAATGCCTAGTCATTACATACAAGGTCAGTCACCGAAGTAAATCAATGGACCGTTTTATACAAATGGAATGATGGCAGGCTCCAATGATATATAGCACAACAGGGGCCGCATAGGTCCCGGAAGCTCTGGGGTCCGTTTCACAAAGCGATCTTAGCTTACGTTGAACGTAACTACCATAACAACACAATGCATCCAGTACTGGTCGCTATGGTATTTACGTTGAACGTAGCCTAAGATCGCTTTGTGAAACGGGCCCCTGGATCCCAGATCGCCAGAGATACATTCTGAACGATTTTCGGAATTAAATCTGCTCACACCGTACGTTCACTTTTACTTCAATTTTATATTTTGTCAGCCAATTTTACTAGATCTAAAGTAATTGCATGCTTAAAAAAAAAAAAAAAACAGTAGGAGCACTACCTGACATGACACGCAATTACTCACTTTTAGTTTTCTTATTTTTGTGTTGTTTAAAACTTTCACTTAAGCTACAAGTCTGCGGTTGGCATTAACGAAATATTCTTGAGAAAAATATCTAGCCTGTAACTGTTGTGACAAAACACATACCTTTTGTGTGGGTATATAACTCTTAAGCATGCTTTTACTTACTATATCTGTGTCCTAAGCTCATGGTGAAATCATGTTATTAATGGCTCACTTTCAGTTGAATTGGCGTCATCTTTATATTTCGTTGGAACTTGCCTAAACCTTCTACCGGGATACATTTACGACAAACATGGTGCCCTCCACACGGCTAGGTATGGGGTGATAATAACAGTTATTGCCTGGACATTAGCCACATGTCTGTGTTACTTCTCTGACGTTTTACAGGGACGATACATTATGATTTCATCAGTCTTCTTATTAGCAGGTATTGATGCTGGGGTGATGTCTTATTATGTAATAATCTAACACACAAATAAATCCAGACCGCTCGGAAACCACTGCCAACGCTGAAAAAATGCAATGGGCGGCGAGGGTTGTACGAGTTTCGGTAAGCCTATGAACCTTGACATTATAGCGGCGGTTACACGGGCAAAAATTGGTGGGTCTGAGCCGGATCAGATTTATGGTTGCGTTTACACGGCAGAAAAAGGTGGACTAAATCTGATCCGGATCAGAATAGTCGGCCTTTGTTTTCCCAAATTTGATGGGTAAAAATAATCCGCATCAGTTTAGTTCGCCTATAGGTGGCGTTCCTTGGAATGGCGTGACGTTTTCTTGGAAATTGGAATGCCACGACATTTTCTTTTGTGTCGCCGTTGGCTCAAGCTCACTGGCCGTGTCAATCTCTACCAGAGTTTTCGCTCACTTCTAAAAACATAAAATAGACTGTATGGAACGATAGAGATTGGGGCGGTGTGCCAAGATTCCCCACGACATTTGCTGACAGGGCTGTGTCGTGTAACCGCAAACCGTCAATAATTAGCGAACTAAAGAAAGCCGGCTCAGTTTTAGTTCACCTTATAATCCAACCCTTGTTAAATATCTTGTTATTGGGCCAATTAGCGTGTCACCTTGGACGTCGCACGCGTCAAGTAAATAAAAATGCACCAGCCACAGAAAACACCCGAAGATTATGTAAAAAGCGCATATAAACATAATGCTAAATGGGAGTACAAGCCTAGTCTGTGATGAACAGTAGACAAATATTGGCGGGAGGCTCCTGGTGCTCTCTGAGCTAAGGGGCATCAGAAAGCCTATAAGTGGTGTCCTGCAAGTGTATTGTGACGCGTTCTATGATACAAGCTCGGTCTTTGTTGGACCTGCAAGTCGCCATATAATAGTCGCGAAATAACCTTGAGTACGGTGTAAAACCCCAATCAATCAAACAAACAAATCCAAGATTGGCAGCTGGGAAATGTGACAATATGTCGTTGCAGGCCAGTGTAGGTGTCAATGCAATACTAAAATTTAAATTGATGAACTAGACTTTGCTATCTCAAACTGGGTTTTAGATGTCACCATTTAACGAGCAGAAGATGTAAGCAGTTTTGTCGGATGCGCATTCGTTACTGGAAGCGAATACTTTTGAAATTATGCATGTCATATTACATGAACTAGATATCAGTAGTTCCCGACTGCACAGTCAGCCAGGTCCAGTATCGATAGTCAACGTCTGTGACTCAGACGAGTATTGAGCATAAAAGCTTGAAATTTCTTAATCAAATCCCGGTGGTGATTTATGCACCACACATGCACTTTATTGATTTATTGTTATTTTAACCAGATACTTTTTTTGTTTCAGGGCAGGGTAAGAGTTTTGTGTTATTTCCGATGATGGTATCTGGTTTGAACACATTCTCTAAACCCCATCGAGGAAAGACAGTAGCTTTTCTAACCACAATATATACCGTTGGACCCCTCGTTCCTGTGGCCATATTTAAGTTATACTTCAGTAACGCTGAAGATATATCAGGCAAGCGATACAATTTGACACTATTCGTTATGCTGCTGGGCTTGCTATTGTTTTCAGTTGGAATCTTGTTTTGTTCTAGTCCTGCTCACAAAATCCTCACACCTAAAGACTCAGTCGAGAAAGACGAGATTGTTCGATACTCATATTACGAGTTGTTGAGACGAGCAGACGTTCTCTTGTTTACCATATCATTTGCCCTGGTTCTGGGCACAGGCGTAACCTTTGAGACGAACATCCCTTTCTTCACCGAGTCATTAAGTTTATCTGCATACTCAACATTACTGATCGTAGCGCATCGATCCTGTCAGGGTCTCTCACGACTTGTGATGGGACTTCTGGTAGACTGTATCAGGTCCACACGAACTAGAATCTCTGTCTTCTTTCTTTTCGCCTGCCTCTCAGTTCTGGGATTGTTACTCTGGACATTGAAACTGTCAAGGTTAGGCACCATATTGGTGGCCAGTATTTGTACTGGTCTGGCGCGAGGTGTTTATGGCGTATTTAACATCGTGTGTTGTGAGACTTATGACGTTGCAAACCATGGTAAAATTTTTGCTCTGGCCGATACATTTATCGCCATGACAATTTGGCTTCAACAACAAGTTTTTGGTATATTTTATGACTCTGCCTTGGGCAGTGAAAGCGGGACAGTGTGCCATGGTGAGCAGTGTGTCACACGTACAGGCCCCTTCTTGTCCGTACTTAGTTTTATTGGAGCTTGTTTAAGCTTCCTCATTATATGCCGGCCTACAATAAATGAAGATGATTATAGATTGGCATGAAGAAATTCTCGATGATATTGTCGCATTTTTCATGACTGTATTTATTATGTTAACAATAATTATTTGTGTGCTGCACAGACGTGGATGATTTTACTGAGGTGCCAATGTTGCTTTTTGATGACAAGGATAACCGGTATTTATGGTTTAGAAACATAAGTTATTTGCTGTGCCATATGATGTCATAAAAATGCTAAAATATATTATCTTTACCCAGATGACTTCATTTTTCTCTCTTATTCCATGTTACTAGAGACTATCTGTAAAACTACTTGCTTTTGCATCCCAAAACACGTTCATCCAATCTGAAACATTTTGTCTTTCATACGATTAATATTAGATATACTGAAACATCATCATCATCATCAGGGTAAATAATTTGTACGATAACCATTAAACTATTCACGAGTGAGTTACAGAATCAAGCAATATTCTGAGCTGTCATTAAGTCATGTATATTTTTTTTTTACAGACAATGGTTGACAGTAGTAATGTACATTAATCATACATTTCAGCACTTATAGTGAAGCTAATAACTTGGTTCTAATTTAATAAGATACCGACATCTACACAGCTCCATCATTTTAAAGGAGTTCTGTTGTCTCATGGAGAGGAACTAAACGCAACAATAAAGTAATGTACAAAATGTAAAAGTCTTCTAAGTATGATTTGACTATTTCTTAGTCCGTGAACTTTTTCTAGATCCAGTAGTTTTTCCCCTTCCTCGACCACGCCCCCTCGCCCTCTTCGGGGTTACAGGGGCCTGTTGAGCATTGTCAGTCTCTTCTACTTCCTACAAAATATACATTACAAGGGCTATATAAAAAGTGTAATCAAAACATTTTATTTTTGCAGAATTATAGATTATTTCACTTATCTGGGGGAAGATTCACCTGTTCTGTTCCAAGGCACTAGTCTTTTTGTTAAGGTTCTTATACCATAATTATAAAGTTTTTCAATCATAAGGAAGTGTGTTAGGCTGGAGGGTGAATGAATCCCCATAACTCTCAATCTGATTTGAAGTTTAAATCATACCGTAGGTTGCTTCACTTTTACGACATCATATCAAGGAACACCAGATGTAAAACATAATGCAATAGGAATCAACAGAGTACCACATATCATATCCTTGTTGCTTCTTTGCTTGGGAAATTCAATGGCTATATGAACCAATCAACAGCCCACAAACGATTGACTGAGGTTTTTGTCTCAACAAGAATCTATATTGCTAGTACACTGGTAAAGAGTACAACTTCCTTATAACAGAGATGGCTCTCTTGATTAAACAGAATCACAATCTCAAACTGGGTTTTAGATGTCACCATTTAACGAGCAGAAGATGTAAGCAGTTTTGTCGGATGCGCATTCGTTACTGGAAGCGAATACTTTTGAAATTATGCATGTCATATTACATGAACTAGATATCAGTAGTTCCCGACTGCACAGTCAGCCAGGTCCAGTATCGATAGTCAACGTCTGTGACTCAGACGAGTATTGAGCATAAAAGCTTGAAATTTCTTAATCAAATCCCGGTGGTGATTTATGCACCACACATGCACTTTATTGATTTATTGTTATTTTAACCAGATACTTTTTTTGTTTCAGGGCAGGGTAAGAGTTTTGTGTTATTTCCGATGATGGTATCTGGTTTGAACACATTCTCTAAACCCCATCGAGGAAAGACAGTAGCTTTTCTAACCACAATATATACCGTTGGACCCCTCGTTCCTGTGGCCATATTTAAGTTATACTTCAGTAACGCTGAAGATATATCAGGCAAGCGATACAATTTGACACTATTCGTTATGCTGCTGGGCTTGCTATTGTTTTCAGTTGGAATCTTGTTTTGTTCTAGTCCTGCTCACAAAATCCTCACACCTAAAGACTCAGTCGAGAAAGACGAGATTGTTCGATACTCATATTACGAGTTGTTGAGACGAGCAGACGTTCTCTTGTTTACCATATCATTTGCCCTGGTTCTGGGCACAGGCGTAACCTTTGAGACGAACATCCCTTTCTTCACCGAGTCATTAAGTTTATCTGCATACTCAACATTACTGATCGTAGCGCATCGATCCTGTCAGGGTCTCTCACGACTTGTGATGGGACTTCTGGTAGACTGTATCAGGTCCACACGAACTAGAATCTCTGTCTTCTTTCTTTTCGCCTGCCTCTCAGTTCTGGGATTGTTACTCTGGACATTGAAACTGTCAAGGTTAGGCACCATATTGGTGGCCAGTATTTGTACTGGTCTGGCGCGAGGTGTTTATGGCGTATTTAACATCGTGTGTTGTGAGACTTATGACGTTGCAAACCATGGTAAAATTTTTGCTCTGGCCGATACATTTATCGCCATGACAATTTGGCTTCAACAACAAGTTTTTGGTATATTTTATGACTCTGCCTTGGGCAGTGAAAGCGGGACAGTGTGCCATGGTGAGCAGTGTGTCACACGTACAGGCCCCTTCTTGTCCGTACTTAGTTTTATTGGAGCTTGTTTAAGCTTCCTCATTATATGCCGGCCTACAATAAATGAAGATGATTATAGATTGGCATGAAGAAATTCTCGATGATATTGTCGCATTTTTCATGACTGTATTTATTATGTTAACAATAATTATTTGTGTGCTGCACAGACGTGGATGATTTTACTGAGGTGCCAATGTTGCTTTTTGATGACAAGGATAACCGGTATTTATGGTTTAGAAACATAAGTTATTTGCTGTGCCATATGATGTCATAAAAATGCTAAAATATATTATCTTTACCCAGATGACTTCATTTTTCTCTCTTATTCCATGTTACTAGAGACTATCTGTAAAACTACTTGCTTTTGCATCCCAAAACACGTTCATCCAATCTGAAACATTTTGTCTTTCATACGATTAATATTAGATATACTGAAACATCATCATCATCATCAGGGTAAATAATTTGTACGATAACCATTAAACTATTCACGAGTGAGTTACAGAATCAAGCAATATTCTGAGCTGTCATTAAGTCATGTATATTTTTTTTTTACAGACAATGGTTGACAGTAGTAATGTACATTAATCATACATTTCAGCACTTATAGTGAAGCTAATAACTTGGTTCTAATTTAATAAGATACCGACATCTACACAGCTCCATCATTTTAAAGGAGTTCTGTTGTCTCATGGAGAGGAACTAAACGCAACAATAAAGTAATGTACAAAATGTAAAAGTCTTCTAAGTATGATTTGACTATTTCTTAGTCCGTGAACTTTTTCTAGATCCAGTAGTTTTTCCCCTTCCTCGACCACGCCCCCTCGCCCTCTTCGGGGTTACAGGGGCCTGTTGAGCATTGTCAGTCTCTTCTACTTCCTACAAAATATACATTACAAGGGCTATATAAAAAGTGTAATCAAAACATTTTATTTTTGCAGAATTATAGATTATTTCACTTATCTGGGGGAAGATTCACCTGTTCTGTTCCAAGGCACTAGTCTTTTTGTTAAGGTTCTTATACCATAATTATAAAGTTTTTCAATCATAAGGAAGTGTGTTAGGCTGGAGGGTGAATGAATCCCCATAACTCTCAATCTGATTTGAAGTTTAAATCATACCGTAGGTTGCTTCACTTTTACGACATCATATCAAGGAACACCAGATGTAAAACATAATGCAATAGGAATCAACAGAGTACCACATATCATATCCTTGTTGCTTCTTTGCTTGGGAAATTCAATGGCTATATGAACCAATCAACAGCCCACAAACGATTGACTGAGGTTTTTGTCTCAACAAGAATCTATATTGCTAGTACACTGGTAAAGAGTACAACTTCCTTATAACAGAGATGGCTCTCTTGATTAAACAGAATCAAAAACTCGGAGAATCATGTTAAAACTTTTTTTTTTTTAAAATGGATTGACTTAGACTTTCAAAGCAACAAACAAATGAATAAGAACAAAAATAAGATCTTACCATGATATGGTCACTGGTATTAGCAGGTTGTTCCTCTTCTTGTACCTCTGACATCACAACAAACTCCATGTCCTCTTCACCACTCTCTTCATCTGAAGCCAGGTCAGCTGACTCTGCTGCCATTTTCCTGGCTGCTTCTTCCTCTTCAGCTAAACGTTTTGCTTCCATTTCTTCAGCAGCTTTTCGTTTTGCCTCCGCTTCAGCTAGTTCAGTTTTTCTCTGAGCAGCTGCCAAAAGTTCAGCTTTTTTCTTGGCAGCAGCTTCAGCTCTCTTTAATTCCTGCTCCACCCTTCTTTTTGCTTCAGCTTCAGCTTCAGCCTTCTTCTGTTCTTCTTCAGCTTTTCTTCTGGCTTCTTCGTCAGCTTTTTTCTTGGCTTCAGCTTTTCTTTTCGCTTCTTCTTCTGCTAGTCTCTTTGCTTCTTCTGCCATTCTCTTTGCTTCTTCTTCTGCTATTTTGTTCGCTTCAGCTTCAGCCTTCCTTCTTGCCTCTATTTCTGCTTTTCTCTTTACTTCCTCTTCAGACTTTTTCTTAGCTTCTGCTTCAGATTTCCTCTTTGCTTCCTCTGCCTTTCTTTTTTCGATTGACTCTTCTTCAGTCTTTCTTTGTGCTCTTTCTTGATCAGCTGCTGCTTTGGACGACCCTGAATCAACCTTCCCAGCTTTGTCTTCAGGTTCTACCTTAACTTTTGACAGGTCAACTGATATTTTAGCAGTAACCGATTCTGACCTATCCATTGGTTCCTGTTTAATGGCTTTCTCTTTGGCTGCAGCTTCTCTAGCAATCCTTTCTAACTCTGCCTTTTCCTGTGAAATAAAAACTGGTTTTAGCAAAATTTCTTGCCACTTTTAAAAACAAGTCTTGTTCAAAACCACAAATAGTAATTACAAATTTGCTGTATTGTAAGTCCTTACAATTTTTGTTAACCATTGGTTTATTAGTTTGGTTGCA
This sequence comes from Katharina tunicata, assembly GCA_032466195.1. Classification (NCBI taxonomy): domain Eukaryota; kingdom Metazoa; phylum Mollusca; class Polyplacophora; order Chitonida; family Mopaliidae; genus Katharina; species Katharina tunicata. The sequence goes on from JAVFBZ010207137.1 coordinate 9,661, forward strand.
TATTAGGTTATTTCTCTGTGCCAGCTCAAAACATTAATTGTTTGTCTGATTGGGGTTTTATGTCGCACACCAGCCCACTAGGGGAAACAAATCACCCTCAACACCCACTGACAACAGACAAATATGCCACCGGACAAGACTCAAGACTTTAGAGCAAATCAGCTTTCTTATGCTCCTTACATGTAGCTCAGGGAGCACTAGGCCACAGGAAGCTCCCGCCAACCACATGTGCAGCCCCACAAAATTAATAAATGCAAAACACATAAAATTGTACCACAAGATGAAGTTTGGAATTTACAGTGTAAACAAGCAAATCAGCTTTTGAAAAAATACCTCGTCCAATTTCTTCTGTAATTTCTCTTTTGCTAGTCTTTGGTTTTCTTCTTCTTGTTGCTTCTAGAAAGAAAAAAAAAACACAGGAAAATACAAAGTTGAAATCACACAATTCTGCCTGAACATAAGAAAATGGTAACAATTCACAGGAGAGATTAAAAGCTTAATACAACACATATTAAACAAATACAATTTTAAGGTGATAAGAAATTCTGGGTCTGATGTTTCATAAGGTAAAATAAACACACCACATGGTGTTTAACATATGTCCTATTTTGTTTTGGGCCAGTATTGTGCCACAGATGTGTTTATACCTTGAGTTGTTTTTCTCTGTCAATTTTCTCCTTCTGTTCCTTTTCAGCAGCAGCTTTAGCCTGTGAAATTCTCATTTCCTCTGCCGGGTCAGTCTCCAGTACTGTCATTATGGTCTTGTGTATGTGTGCTCGCTGAAGAGAATAGTACACAGGAATAAGACGTTTTAAATATAAGAATGTCTAACTTCGTATATGAAAGTGTATCAAGAAAACCTAGCAGTTATATCTGAACTGTACCATTGCATTACTCGCATAATGGACATGGCAAACAATCCTTGATGAAAATTTCGCCCAGTCGGAGTGAAAGTTGACATCCCATTCCTTCAGCTTACTATTTAATCTTTTGTCTCAATCAATGTAGAACTGTGAACAAATGATTAGACTTCCATGGTCAGTCCTTATTAAAAACAGTAGTCTAGGGTTTGTTTGATGTTTAAAGTCGTACTCAAGACTATTTCACCTATATGACGACTTATTATTAATTATTAATTTGCGTTGCCGGTGTATGGTGGAAAACAGTGAAGAAACCTCGTAAAAACCACCCTGCGAACTCCGCAACCACCGGAAAACTTCCCTTATATACCTAAGGTCCACAGGGGGGATCGAACCTATTCAGTAGTCTAGGGAGCCACTTTATTAAATTAGAAAAGGTGGCAGAAGTTTTTATACATTTCTGCATACAGTGATCATACAATTATTATTTTGTTGGTGCAATGAACCCTGTCACTTTTTAGAAGCATACCGTAAGTCACGAGAGACGAGAGAGAGACAGATAAACTCACTGTAACACAGACTCACCTGGTGGGGTGTGAATGAGAGGACATGGTTCAATAAAGGTTCTCTCAATTCAGGGGAAACATCAAAAACGTTCTTCAATTGAGGAGGAGGTAACTGAAGCAAAACCTGGAATGATTGAGGTTTGGTTCGCTGACAACATCTTATAAATCCTTCCCAAACTTTCTTCTGTTTCCACACCTGGGCATGAATTTTAAAAGAAAGGTTACTCACAAAATATCAATAAATAGTTATGATGACATTCACCCATGGAAAATACAACTTATAACAATCTTGCAAAATAAAAACAAATCGTGCATTAGGAATTTAGAAAAGTTTGTTTGCTTGATTGATTGGGGTTTTTCACTGTACTTGAGGTTATTGCACTCATATGACAGCATGCCAGGTCAAATGGTGAATGGAAACCACAAAAAACGTTGCTGGCAACACAGGAAACGCCACAATACATAATTTACAGGACAATAAACAGGACACCACAACAAATCAGTATCAGGGGTTCCCTTAGCTCAGAGAGACCCAGGGCACAGGACGCTTCCACCCAACAACCCGCATTTTACAAAAGAGTAGACTTCATAATATTCATCTATGGAAAACACATCTTATATTACACAAAAAATATCCACAAATAATTGAATTTTGGAAAGAATATTATCATAACTCTCATCTATAGATTGATTGATTAGTGTTTAACGTCGTGCTCAAGGGAATTTCACTTATATTCCAACGGTAGACGGTGACTAACTCAACCAAAAAATGTGAAATCACTTAATTGTTATCACTGTTGGAAAGATAATGTTCCTCCAGTGCGAAGTATGACAGCATGAAAAAAATCTGGAAACATACTGCCCTTAGCCAGAGGGCCATTCATCTATAGAAAACACAGCTAACATACATGTAACAGTAGCTAATGTAAGTACAAATGGATATTGGGAAGAACACATTTCTAAAATTCATCTCTGGAAAACACAGCTAATGTAATGAAGTACAAATGAATTATGGGAAGAACATATTTGCAAATTCATCTCTGGAAAACATGGCTTACTTTTTACATACAAAATATCAACGAATATAGAATTTTAGAAGGTATAGATATCATTAAATTCATCTGTTGATTGGTTGCATTTTTATGCTGTTCTCAAGGTTATTTAACTGTTTGTTTGTTTGATTGGTGTTACTCAAAGGTATTTCATTTATATGACGACGGTTTCTTCACTTCTTAATCTACTCTACTCGATACAGCGAAAAACCGAGAGGAAACCCCTCGTAAAAACTGCCCCCGCAATTACCGAAGTCACCTCGTGTGACTCCCTCATATACCTCAGGTCTACTGGGAGACTTGAACCTGTGCGGTACATTGAAGGAGGATCTGCAGTCAGACGCGCTAACCACTGAGCCACAGCGCGGGCCCGTTATTTCACTGCTGTGACTGCATGCCAGCCCAAGGGGTGAAGGAAATCACCCTATTTAACAACACTGACAACAAACAAGAAAACATGACATCTACAGGACAAAATCCAGGACACCACAACAAAGCCGCTTCTCATTCATCCATGGAAACATTATACATTACGAGTTTATCGTTTGAACTATTAGCTTTGATTAAGCAAATATAAATATGGTGATGAAGTGACCAAATTCATTACATTTCCTCACCTACTTTACTTGCTTAAAATATACTTATAATACAACATCCATTTCCTCCAATGCAAAAACACATGAATATGTGACCTGAAACAACACTGATTGATAGATTGGGATTTTACGCTGTACTTAAGACTATTTCACTCATATGGGTGAACAATAACAAAAGAAAAATGATAGCAAAAAAGGATCAGTAATGGATCAAAACACAGTACTAATTCCTGCACAGGATATTGCAACCCAAAAGCTTGATAAAGAAAAAAAACTGGTCTGACCTGTTTGGTAATGAGTCTGAGTAGTATATTCATAACGAATCCGATGAGACGCGGATACATGGAGAGAGATTGAATGACTGTCCTCATCAGTAATGTCGGGAGAGGGGTCTGTTCCATCAACTGTTGAAGGACCACAGCCAAAATCTCCTGTGTGTAAACCTTTTTCTCTCCAAAACACATGTTAGTCGCTGCAACATTGATAGGTGCAAATTTTAAATATCCTTTATGAATTTAGAAACAACAAAAGTCAACAAAATCTTAGTAGCTAACAGGTTCTACTATTGAAAGTGTGTCCAATAAATACACCATTTATCATCCTACATCCCATTATCTTGTTCACAACACATACAGACTT
>JAVFBZ010207148.1:0-13371 GCA_032466195.1 Katharina tunicata
TATATGAGATTTAAACTCTGCCGTAACAATAGCCTGGAAAGTATTGTTACGGCTGCCGTAACAATAGCCACAGCGTAGATTAATTGTGTCAGGTAAGTCTTAGAAATTACGTTTTTGTTTTATTTTCTTACTTTTTGAAGGCGCCGTGACAAAGCCATCACGCAGATACTGCATACTTTTCAGGCGCACAACTCTAAGACTCACCTTATGGTGAGTCGGAGTCCAGATTCTAAGACTACCGGCAAGTCAGAAATGAGAAAATCAACTTGAATTTACCAGCTTGACTACATACACTGAAATAATGTGTCGGTTGTTAGCCACATTAGGGGATTGAAACGAATTTTTGAAAAAGGTTAATACTTACATCCGACATGTTGAAAAGTTTAGTTATTAGCTTGCAGTGGACTTCATTTTAAACAAATACATCTTGCCTTTCGTTAAATTCACTTCGCTGTTTGACAGTTTCGACATGAAATCACTCTCCTGTGATTGAAGGTAGTATTCTTGTATCCCGCCAGCAGGCGCTCTGCTATCGCGAGATCTCGTTTTTCCTCTCTGTGTGACAGTTTCCCTAGCAACACCAAGTAACAACTTGTTCAGTGGGAAGACAAAACATCATTCACAATAAAACCGCCAGTGGAATCTCAGTGGAAGGTAAACTACTTTGACAATACATCATGGAAGGTCTACCAAAGTTCCCAGGATATGAATTCCGTGATCCAACGGTAAGAAAACTTTTTAGTTTGTTTAATCACGGCAGGGGCAGCTTTTGTTTGATAAAGCATCATGTACACAAGATGCAGTTGTTGTTAACGGTTAGCCGAAGATCGCTTTGAATTCTCACTTGAACCTTTCATATATGGCCTTTATTTTATGCGGAAATATTCTAAAATAATTTTCCTGCGAATAAATGATTCGTTTCATAGACCTTTTCATTTTGCAACAAATTTGTTGTATATTTTATTTACATGTGTTTCATCATGTAACTTGAATCTTTAATGTAAAATGTAAACCTAAATATCACGCTTAGAACAATTTGTGATTAAACGATTTAATATTGAGGACAAAATATAAATTATTATTGATCAAGTATTGAAAATATTTCTTGGTTACGTTGATGGATAAGTCATGAAAGATATGTTTGACACTTGTGATTAAGTAGTTACTTCACACTTAAAGACAAAAGTTGGTATTTTATATGTTTATTTGTTTTACTTCTTTCAGCAATATGGCTGGGTTTGTGTTTTTCGTTATAAGAATATTTGTAGAAGTATTGTAGCATTAAGTAGAAAGTTATAACCCATTACTAGATGCAGATTTCTGTATCCTTATCAGTCTACTACGTATTCCAAATATATAACAGTGTGTGTACATATTTATAAGTAGTCTGAAGATAAATGAAAAAAAAAATGACATATCAATAGACTTTACAGTAATCTTTGTAGTTTCTTAGATTGTAGCGTCTAATTATGAACCAAAGGCAGTATAGAGGAAGTAATTACACTTGTCTCAATACAATAGTTAACAAAAAGGCTGAACTTCCAGTCAAGAAATACCCTTGGCAATGTACTGTTGTAACTTTAGTACCTGGAAGTGAGATATACAAATTAAAATAGTAATGTTTGTAAAATGAAGCTTTTGCCTTAAAGACAAAAATCAAACTATTTTTTATATTGCAATTTTTTTAATTGTAGATTTATAATTATAACAAATTAATAAATAATGTAAGAATGTTGAGAAATTGTAACCTAGCTGATTAGCTTTATGGAGATTCTTATCTTATATGAGATTCTTATATATATATATGTACATTGTAGCCTATGGATTGTGTATATAAACATAAAATATGACATGTACCTAAAATTTACTTTATTTATTCATATGTCCCTATAGCCCTTCAGTTTGGTTTTAGTCCTCAAACAATTATATCCAAGCTGCGTATTACAAATGTAGCCAAATAACTTAATTGAGCCTGGCTATAGTCCTTATAGTATAAACATATAATATACATGTAGTATCCAGAAGCCAGTTGTTCCCCAGATCAGTTTCAAGTGATTAGAATATATTACTTTATTATATGCCATCATCAGTTAAAAACATCCACTATAGTAAATTGTATGTTATTAAAAAAATTATATTCCTTGACAACAGGTGTTTGTCTACATGTATCATTTCTTTGTCGTTATTAAACCACCAAAAACACCAACCTTCTCAAATGCCATTTGTCTGTCTTTCAGAAAAACACATTTCACAAGAACAGTACTCTGAAATTTAAAAATGGTTACTCATTTCCCAAACTGCCAGAAGTGGGAATTGGGGGGAATCCCCTTTATTTCAACCAGCTGTCTGACAAAGAGTTGGATGAACTGGCAAACTTCAACCCTGCTCTGACTTATGGACAGGCCAAACAAGCTCCTCCTCAAGATTTTGTTCCGGCACACGTCGCCTGGGATAAAAAGGTCGGTGTAATGTTTATTTTATAGATGCATGCTCTGGAAAAACAATTTAGAATATTACTAAATTGTCTTACAGTCTAAATTATAACGGGTTATCTTTTTCATTATGAGTTTCATTTTTGAAAAATATGTAGTTGATCTTTTAACAAAAAATATTTGTTGTATAGATTTTTTACTTAGTGCCGGCTTCACTTGTTGACAAACAATTTGGGACAATAAATTGTAGGATGGTTGGGTTTCATCTCCATTAGTTCTAGGTGGCAATTTCATCTTAACTAAAGTTCTTAGGAGTAAAATTAAGCTTACTTCATTGTAAGCAAAATCATATTATTGAGGAATCCAATGATTTATTGAGACCGTCTAATCCTTTATAATTTTTTCATTTTCTCACTGAATAGATTCATTGGTTTGGTATAACCAAAATAGAAAAATAATTCCTGAGATACAAATTAGCATAAACCATTTTTGCGTTTTCTCTTTGCAGGTGTTACGATTCAATGCGTATTTCCAACAGACCGTCCATGAGAGCCCCGATGAGTATTACAGAGTGCGTCCAGTCGATCTTTATTATTACCTGGAAGATGATAGTATAGCAGTTGTAGAACCTCATGTAGAAAACAGTGGAATGCCTCAAGGTAAATTTAGAAACAAAACAATCCCTTAAATACTAATGAAGATTTCTTTCCTGTGCTCTCTGGTCTAAGGGGCATCCTGGGTTATCTTTGTTTGTTGCCGTTAATGTATAAAACTGTTTCCATCAGCCATTGGGATGTAACACTGAAATGACCTTAAGTATGGCAGAAAACTCCAATCAAACAAACAATTTATCACAAGAAATACAAACATAACTCTGCATACACTACACATTGGATAGTGTGAGACAGCACACCAATCAAGTAAGACATCTTGTATTTTGGGGAAAGAAAAAAAAACTCAAGAATTTCAGTCAAATTATCATCATTTATTTTGTGATAAATTACTGACCCAGATTAAACTTATCACCATACCTATCAATGCTTTAAGGTACATGTAGTGATAATTGTCTATCAATGTTTTGTTTTACTACCGATCATATTTTTGTTCTATAAGTACCCTAGTAAGGATTAACCCTTACCATAGGTTGGCTTAAAGACATAGAGAATATTACACAGTGAACTTTGAATATCATAATAGAAACCCCAAACGAAGGCTGCTAAAGCACTAGTTTTCAAAATGTAATTACAAAATATAAAAACAAAAGTGTTATTCAGTACACTGCAATGAAATATCAGTTTTATCGGGGAAAGAAATCCTGATATATCATCAATATATAACTAATAAAAACTAATAACTTAGTGATTTTGTATGGTTGAATTGTTTCATAGGGAAGTTGATCAAGAGACAGAGGCTGCCTAAAAATGACCAGGGTGACAACTGGCATTGGAAAGACATCAACGTGGGAATGAACATTACATTTTATGGCAAAGTTTTCCATGTTATCAACTGCGACAAATTTACAGCGGTATGTCTAAAATCTTTACTTCCTATAATTGACATCACAGTATATTTTTAACCTCACCTCATCAGGGGCCAGTTGCTCAAATCAGTGTTAGCCGCTAATACAAGATCAAATCACTAATGGCGGTATTAGAGATGGACTGTCAACATGGCATGACGTCATCTAATCTAGGATTAAATTTAATACTGCTTTGAGCAACCGGCCCCAAGTAGCCAACTTCTTGTGGTGTCCTGTTTTTCCTGTAAATGTATTGTGGTGTCATCTATGCTGCCAGTGGTTTCCTTCATCCATTGGACTGGCACACCATCATATCAGTGAATCAACCTTAAGTACGTGGTAAAACCTCAATCAATCCATCTTGAAAGTAAATATTGATTTGTGTAATCTGGTGTTAGTGAAGTAAACATTCACGGCACAAGGAGGAACTATATTTTCCATATAGTAAGCCTTAAAAGATGTAGCCACTTTCACCAAAAAATGTTTTTATCCCTTGTCATGATTTTATCATACAATATTTTTTGTATGACATTTTGTGAACATGGTCCCTGTATCTTATAACTTGCCTCAGTAGCAATGGCATCTAAAGAAACCTTAAAATCAATGGCTGTGTTTATATTTGTTGACATTTTTTTTTTTTTTTCGACTTATTTCTGTGTGATCAGGATTTCTTGGAGAGTGAAGGAATAGAAGTAAACTCCTCCGAACATATACCACTTGACCCCTACATCAAGCGCCGAGAAGAGGCCGCCGCTCTCAGGACCTATAAAACACCGACCTCATTTGATAAACTCAAACAGTTTCTCGACCTTGATCGTAAAGTTTTACGATTTTTCTGTGTTTGGGATGACAGGGACAACATGTTTGGTGAAATGAGACCGTTCGTCGTACATGTAAGTTTCATTCTTGTTTGTTATATTCGGGGTATTTCGAATATATCAAAGCCACTGCAAACACACAGATCGAAAAATCAAACCTACATAAATATCGTGGTCTTCCATGTTTCACGCCGTCCATATTTTCACTTTATCATTACGTAATCACACAGAAATACTCACAAAAGAAATATAAAATAATCCTTTTGTTGGAAATTGTGACTCTCCATATCGCCTATTATTTCTTTTTTTGTTTAAATAATGTTTTTCTATAAGCATTTCCTCACAGAGAGAAAGAAAAAAGGAATTAGTTCTTTCATAATTGTAGCCAGGGGCTCAAAATCCACCACATATTCATGCTACATTTTGTTGGAGAATCCATACAAACTATAACAAATTTTAATAAATTTTAATTCTTGTATTCATTTATTTATTACTATTTTTTTTTTATAATTTATTTTATTTTTTTTCAGTATTATTTGGTTGACGATACTTTAGAGATCCGAGAAGTTCACTCTCCAAACGATGGCCGTGATCCATTCCCAGTTCTGGTGGGCAGACATAAGGCGCCCAAAGATCGTTACAAGGTCAACTCCTCTTTCCCATCATGCGTGATGGAGCTCTCGGACCACGAGCTTGGCGCTTATTACACACCAAAAGATTTCATGGTCGGCCAGACGGTATATATCTATGGCAGGAGATTCCTTATCTACGACTGTGACAATTTCACCAAAGCCTTTTATTACCAACATTTCGGCACCACAGAGTTCACTCCCATTGAAGTTAAAGGCAAAGCTAAAGAATTAGCCAAAATGGTAAGTCCTATGACCAATTTTAACAGTTTGAAGTTTCTTGTACCTATCATGCAAATTTTCAATTGTAATTAAGATGTATACCAAGCAACGTTTTTCTGTAAACATTTGAGTTATGGTGTTCATTCCAGTGTGTTTGATCATGCCTTATGCGTATCACTGATAAGAGCATATGTGAAATTTCTACTTTTGATTTGTTCATTGTCTCGCCAATGGCGAGACTACAAAAAATTGTCTATAGACTCATTTGAGTGTTCCTCCCCACGGAAATCTTTAGTAAAAGGCGAAAGATTTATGCGTGGATTTGAAGAGAAACCAGAGTTACTCAACGAACGTCTCAGTCCGTCCATATTCCAGACAAGTCGTGTCCCTGTGTATAGCTTTAATCTTGATTTTTAAATTATTAAAGTTCAACTATATAATCCTGTCATTACCAAAAGTGATTGTGTTATCACTCACCACTTTTAAACCATAGTTGTTGAGGTTATGATTCAAAGAAAAAGTATGATTGGAGAAAAAAAAAGTGTTAATTTTGAACAAAAAGTGAGTGAAACTTACGTTTTGTATATAAAGTTACCACAGTTACCGTAAATTATGCAGATATTGATATAGTATTAATTTAGATTCTAAGCTTTTTTGTAATATTAGACAGTAAACTAAGAAATTTCCAACAGTGAAAATACAAATCAGGTATATTTGAAATCATTTGTGTCGAATTAAATTTAATTAAGCCAAATAATGGAAATTGATTGGTGACGTCACACTAAAACTTTGTAGCCAATATCAAAATAGGTCTTTAATATAGGTTCTTATAACTTTTAATTTTGGATTTTCTACAGTTAATTTGTTAGCGAAATGCATATTTAAATGTAATAATTTTTTATAATTCCAAACTTGTGCTACTTTACATTTTCCCCTCCTACATGTACGTATTTTTACAACAACAACCACAACCACACGTTTACAGCTAAATCTTTGCTAAGCTCTTCGAACAGATTCGACAGTCAAATATTGTATTTTTCATTTATTTGGACTTTTATTAGAGCTTTTAATCTGGACACAGACTTTACCCATTCAGCTTTGTTCAAATACTCAATCTATTGACTGTAGTCCGAATAGCACTGGCAAGCCCAAACGTGCTGATTAGCTGCATTCCTTCAACATTGACAAGGGGGACAACTCTGTGTTTACAACTCGCGTTATCAGTTTTGTACAATAAAAAATTATCTTATCAACACTGATTTGTATCCCACATCAGATTGGTGATTCATGATCAGGGATGTTTCAACCGTCACCTTCAGAAACAAAATTATTTAAAGGAACACATTTTTTTAAAGTCATTATTTGAAGTTTACTTAGTATTACATAAATACATTACTTTTTGCATGACTTTCAAGTGAAGTCAATGATGTGAAATAATATTTGTTTTCGTTGCATTTATTTCATTTGGTGAATATATTCATTAGAAATATATGTCTGATTTTTTAATCCATGAATATGGGGAGGACAAATTTAAGACCCTGTTAAAGGAATTCATTTCAGGATTACTTTAAGTTCATCATACATTCTATCAGTACTTTCACCATGGCACGAACCGGTTGTGTGTGCTTGATCAGTTTAATCAATTGCAGTGAGCATTCAAATACAGAAGCCGCCACAGTTAACATGCACCGTCAAGGCCGCCAAAATCTCCATATAAGTGAAATACCCTCGAGTCTTGACATTATTCATCAATTAAATAAATAAATCCTATTGTATGTTCCTTTCAGGAAATCCCTCCTTACAACCAGTTTGGATCAATGGAAGACTCCCTCCAGTCCTGTCTATCTCTCATCCCTCAACCTCCCAAGAAAGATTTCATCAAGATGCTTGAGAATGACCATAAAGTTCTCCGGTTTGAAGCCAATATGGTAAGTAAAGATTTAATTCCTTTTTACTTTTTTTACTAACTTTTTACTATTTAGTGTGGCTTTTTTTTTTTCGGCTCTTTTTTTTTCCTAGCTTTTTTCTGGATACTATTCGTCATTGTTTCCACTGTGAATAGTTATAAAATAAAACTGCTTAAATTTGTTTTATACAAAAAAAGAAAATATCTTAGCTTTAATTCTTAGCTGTGTAGGGATGTATGTACCTGATTAATTTTATATTGTCTTAACTGTCTCAATCGTGTCAATAAAAGATTATTACATTGAGAATCAAGAACATTAGAATAACGGAATCTCACACAACATTCCCCGAGCCGAGAATTAAGGTTGTCTCTGATTTTACTTTGTCACAAATAAATCCTGCCTCGTGAGCGAAATAAACATAAGTAGGCCTGCAGAACTTAAACAAAACAAAAAAGACACCAAAATGGAATGAGGGTATCCCATTTAACATTCAGGTTGACTAAGGTACTGATAGTCTTTGACGTTATTTTGTCACAAATAAATCCTGCCTTGTTATGAGTGAAATAACCCTAAGAAGCCTACAGATTTTTTTTTTAAGAAAAAAAAAAAAGCAAACCAAATAATTGTGCTGGATCTGTTTCAGGATTCTGTGAGGCCTGAGGATAAAGGCAGACGATTTGTGATAGCGTACCGCCTGGCCGATGACATGATCACAATCTACGAACCTCCAGTCAGGAATTCTGGGATAATTGGAGGGAAATTCTTGGAGCGATCGCGTGTCGCTAAGCCCGGGTGCCCCCCGGATGAACCTGTATTTTACGGACCCCAGGATTTCCACATCGGTGCTGTGATCGAAGTTTTCAAACACCGTTTCATCATCACCAATGCGGACGCCTACGTCTTGAAATACGTGGAGCAACACAGAGATCAATTTCCAGGTAATGAAATGAATAAACCTTGTTTGTTTGCTCTTCAGCTGCTGTGGTCAATATGCGTCATTGAAACTTCATTTGGCAAAGATATAATTGCATTAATATGGGGAAAACAATTGATTTCCTGTGACAGTAATTTGATATATTTGACGAATTTATTATTTATTGAAATTTGATTTGCAGTTCAAGTTGTATATGAATCTACACGCTTATTATGTATATTTGATCTTTCAAGTTTCAAATTTTTCTCTCTGAAATTTGTGTTGTTCTTAAAATAATCAGATTAATAAGACTGGAATGTTATCATATAGAGTCGTTTTCTGGCTAAGGGCAGTGTGTTATGAGCAACAGACATGGTGCTTTAACTTAGAACTGGAGGGACGTTAATTTTCCAACACATCCAAAAATTCACATCTTTTGGTTGTATTAGTAGCTCCTCCGTCATATCATTGAAACATCTGTGTGCACGGCACTAATCACCCATCAATAGGATAGGATTCTTTTCATGTCGAAAAAAATTGTGTTTCCCTCTGGAATAAAGTGTATTTCAATATTTGAGATTCAAACACTTGGTAAAATGAACTATTTATACAAACTTAAATAGACTTTCCGACTTTGTACATAGTCTTCAGCTCTCTGGTTCATGGCAGTATATTTCACGCTTGCATCTCTGTTGTCATTTTTAGCACTGGTGGAACATTATCTTTCCAACAGATCTAACACCTCCAATGCCTTCACATTATTTGCTTAAGTTAGTTTTGCTGTGCGTTGTGGAATACACCGACATCATATAAGTGAAGTGCCCATGACCATGATGTTAAACACCAAATAATCAATCAATATAAATGTGGGAGTTCATATGTTTTATAATTTCCTGCTAAGAAAAAAATCTACATAGCAAAATTTTAGAACGTTTTTTTTTTTTTCAATTATAATAGTTTGTATTTTAAGTTTGTTTGAAAAACATAGTTTCTTACAAAGGGCATATTTGAGTGCGATGAAACATAATTTTTTACTTACTTATTATAATTTTTGTTTACTTATTATACTTTTTTGTTTTTGCAGATTCAACAGTTGAGAGCTTAAGAAATACTCTGGGCCAATTAATGCCTGACAAAGATGTTATTAAAGGTGGTCCAATGAAAATACACAGAAGGTAAGCAGACATTTTAATACAAAAAAAAAATATATTAAATTGTAAAATTATAGTTTAAGAATATCAGTTTGGGTGGCTTATTAAATTTTAAAAGATCTAAACAGCATTTTTTTTTTTTTTTTATAACTATTTGTCTATTGAACAAATAACTAAATCTCTGGCTTAATTTTGCTCATTTTTTATGATTGATATCAGCCAATTAAGACGATTCGATCCTGATTGTATATAATCAATTGCATTCTCAGATTTTGTCATAGGTTTGACATTCATATTCCTTCGCAATTCTTTCTTTTCTAAATCCATTCTTCCATCCTTTCATTTGTCAATTCTCTGATTTCTTCAGTCAAGGTGATCTGGACGTGTTAGTTCGCCAGATTCGAGCTCAGTTAAAGAAAATCTCTATCACGGATCGCAGCCGGGTTGATGAGATGTTTTTACGATATGACAGAGATCGTACCGGCTACATTGACGCTGCTAACGTTAGAGATATGTGCCGAAAACTACAATTACCAGTTGACGATGATGTCATTCTTTCCGTGAGTTGAGATATTTCGTAATTTTTATTATCTTGACACCGCTCATACATAAACTTACTCCTACATGTATATTCATACAACATATTTGTCCAGTCGTCAAAAATTCAGAAAAATTTGTCTTCACTTTTTGTTTTCTGTCAGAAAATGCCTTGTGTACGAACTCAAGGTTTCTGTTTCACAAAGCGATCTTGGCATACGTTAAAAGTAACTACCATAATGACCGATACTGAATGTAAAGCGTCGATATGGTAATCGTTCATCTCAGACTAAGATCGCTTCGAGAAATAAAGCCAAGGTCTACAAAATCACTCACTTTAATGTTTGATCGAATGATTTTTGGGATGTTGAAGAACAACTCGTATTCATAAAGCAACTCTTATTTACCATTGAAAAAATTAAAATGGGAAATAATTTACTTTTCATTTCTAACGTTTCAATTATTAACTATCATTTAGCATCACAAAATGTTAATAAAAACAGTGTTTATGTATTAAAAATGAGTTTTGAAAATTGGCTAATTTTTCAGTATCCTTATGAATACGTAGTTCAACGGGCTACTGAATACTGCTACACCGTGTTGCAAGTCTGCCTGTTATAAAGGACTAGTAATTAAACTTTAATAGTCACTTACCAACTTTTCAACAGCTGTACCCAGCTAATCTACATAAAACTGTGTCGTCTAACTGTGTTTTATTTTTTTGTATCTTTCCAGCTTGTCCAACAGTGCACAGCAAATCCAGAGGGCAAAATTTCACTGGAAGATTTCAGAAGATTTGTGGAGAGCTCGTAATAATCTGAATCAAATGCAGCAAATTTATTAAGATAAATGAATACTGTCATGATATTTACACATTGGTTTTAAATTATTGTTTAAATTCATAATGGAGATAACTTTGTAGAACCAATGGTAAAAAAGGAGAGAAAATTCAATATGTTTTAAATTATACTGTTTTACCAATTGTAAGTAAGGGGGTTTTCTTTTATAAAGTAAATATTTTTTAAACAGTTGAAAGCAATCACTGACAGGGGATGTTTATTATTAGTGTTAAAGACACTTTCATTTATATTCAGCGGACATTTTGAAGAAGAAAAAAGTTTTGTAATTAGATTTTATGCAACTTTGTTAATGGCTGGCTCCACAATTGTTTAGGATATTAATGTTATTTTAAATTCCAAGTATTTTTAAAATCAAAGAACAGAAATCAATATTGTTCTATTGTTATTCTTAAATTTGAGCATAGAGCTTTTAAAAAAATATAATTTTATCGGACATTATTTCACAAGAATGATTTATTTATTGAAAAAACACAAAGTACAGTTATTCAAAGCTCTGTCCACAATTATATTTAGTTATTTTTAAGCAGGCTTTTATCGACCAATCATCGCCTTGCTTTCAACATCGTCTGTGATAAAGTTTGTTTGTATGTATATATAGATAAATAAAATGACAATATGTATGTGAAAGAATGTATTGCAGGTTTTATGATCTTTTCTTTAATTCCTTAACAATATTTTTTGTTCAAAATTCGAATACATTTTAATTTACTACGAAATGAAGTCATGCCATGTAGGTAAGTAGCTTGTACTCTATCATGAGCTTTCGTATACTCTGGCAAGAGATATATAAATCGTCCTTCAAACAACTAGGCTCAAACGCTGTTCAGTGTGAAATTTAACTGATTGAAAACTTGCTTCAGTTTGTGACGTTACAAAACGATTCCTGGGACCAGTTGTTTAAAGCTCTTTCAAATGTTCCATATCAATACCAAAAACTCTTATCAGATATCTGGGACGTGATACGATCATCGCCATTTTTGCCGGAACTTTTCCCAGCCTGTGGGTCAAACTGCCAACGTATACAGATTCCAGAGTTTCCATTTGTTTTACATTCAGCACATAATTTACTCCGAAACTAAGCATTGTGCATCTAAAGCCATATGACATTTGCTCGATTACCATATGTTTGCTTATGTGTTCATTGTCCATACGGCGGTAAAGAGGCTTCCGCCGAACAAAATGTAAGATTATATATTATATATTCACACACCTATTACGACCGAGCTTAGTGATGTTTGTGAAATCACTCGAAATTGTGCCGATTGGCTGTCGCGAATGTGTGAACGTCAGACTGAGTCCGCTCGAATTATGACGTCTCGGCCAATGCATGGACGTTTTTCCATCACGTGGTCGTGTGTTGTCGTTCATCGCATGGTCTTCTTTTACCTCTCAATCTGGAATCAATATCGCCATAATTGCCGACAAAAAAGATATATTTACGCATTGATCTCTGAAACAAGTTCGGGATAAATCTAACTAGCTACCATGCCAGTCGATTCAAGAGGACTTTATCTTTCTTACATTTCTGTTCTTGTTCCATTTCAGTTCATCTTATCCCCCACCCCTACCCCTCCTTTATTTTATTTTTTTGTCGCAGCACAGCAATGCCACAAAACAAGTTAGATGTTTATCAGTGTTAAAAAAATATCAGTCCTACCATATCTTAATAGTCAGACGAGAGTCAAGTCGATCTATCTATTATAAGTATGCGGCGTCGATTCCCAATCAAACAAATCTTATGCATTACTCTGTGGCCAGGCTAGATAAAATATTAGCACGCGACACTTGTCTATCGGAATAAGCCTCTCAGTCGCCAAAATGCAGACGATATTCAACTTAATGAAGTAATAAGCAAATAGACAATCAGTATCAGTTGAGATAATGAAATTTACGTCCGGTTTTAATTCCACTCGATATCCCCGAAGAGATCGGATTATTCATTAGAATTCCCGAATGTCACCGACTCTAATCTTATAAGCGGTGACACCCGTCTCTCGATAAGAGGGCCACAGGACCGCCCTATATCCTCAATGGTTATTGGTGCAATTTTGACCAGCGAAGTCGGAGATTGAATCCGGGAGTCATTCGGTGGCTCTCGCATTATACTAAAATAGGCTCGTATACCTTTTTCGAGATTGAGAAGAATACCAGCACTAACATATATATTGACAGGCCCTTTTTGTTGTTGTCGTCGTACCGCGTCCGAAAAACGAAAAAATAAAATTGCTGAAGAATAAATTGTCCAAAATTTCCACCACCAGCTGATTTACAACCAAGCAGAAACAAAAAGTTGTCTTGGCCGATTCAATTTAAAGTCAGAAAAAAATATATAAAACCGTAAGTTTGTGCCAGCAAACCATTTTTCTGTGTTTCTATAGATAAT
>JAVFBZ010207159.1:0-10341 GCA_032466195.1 Katharina tunicata
CCCTCTGATGTTGTTTGATCCCCATAAACATGTTTGACTGTGCCTGAACTATATTAACTGGCCCAAAGTCATATAATGAAATTTAAGTTTCGAAAGATTAAAGCAAATCTTCTTACTAGCCAACATGGCATTTTATATGTTATGTCAACAGTTGTATTGTTTATTTGTTTTAATATTGTTTTTCTCTTACCATTCCCCAGGGACTTCCATTACACATTCAAATCGACACGTTTGAAAGCGTCAAAGACACAGTTCCACAACATCGAGGTTATAACCAAGTGAAAATATTCTGCGACAAAGTAAGTGGTCTTTTTTTTCTACCAAGAGAGTGATGATAATCTAGTCATGTATATTGGGAAAATATCTATTTCCTAATGGTTAAATCAAATATTGAACTAAAATGAAGTTCTCCTCTATCGAAATAGACTAGCTTAGTGTTTAACGAGTTAGTGGACAGAAACTAAGGATTAAAGGTATTTTGGCGAATAAAAAATTCTGAATGCATTTGATGCCACGGGGCTTATTTACGCCATTAACCAGTTAATTAAATCGGTTTAAAAACCGGTTGCTGCGGAGATCTCGGGGTAGTTCTTACGGGTTTTATTCCCGGTTTGCCACCCTACAACGGCAACGTAAAGTCGTCATATAAGTGAAATACCTATAAGTATGATGTTTAACACTAACTAATTAAATCTGTTTTTGATAGGGTGCTGAAAGAAAGACGCGAGACGAAGAGAGACGAAGAGCCAACCGAGCAAAAAATGACGCCCATAGTGAGTTACCCTCAATATTATGTTCACCGTATATTCCTATTAAATTTTCATTTGGCTAATCAGAAATTGTAATGATGCTTGTGCAAGATAATATCGTTTAATATTGCCTAGTGTTCACAAATTGATCCTGTCAACAGCAATTACTTGAACCTTTAGTGAAATAACATCCAAAAATATTATAAAACATCATGCAGGCAACTTTCATCATTTGAAAACAAAATTATATTAAAACTAGATATGCAATTAGCCCTTATAGCTAGACATTGCAATGAGACAATGCATGTATACATATTTTCCGCAGTTTAACAGTAAATTGTTGAACGTAAATAATCTTTTTTGGTTTTTCTGCAGCTCGCAAGAAAGCTGAAGATGTGTATCACCCTCCCAATGACCGATCGGAGTTCTACACAATGGCAGAGCGAGAAACTATTCCAGTTATATTCAACCCATTCAACGACAACGAAGGCTACAGCACACGAAAGGTATATATCCAATTAAATCCAACTGTAACTTAAATTGACTGATCGGTGGTGATTTAGACGGATGGTTCTTGGCTGCTGTTTGTTCTGTCGTGTTGTCTTCGAATGTTCCTACTGTTGAATACATCGTATAAAGGTATACATGGCTTTTAAGGTCGAATGTTGTAGTTTTGCAACATACTGCTAAATAAATTTTTTATCTCACCACCGTTATATAAGTGAGATTCCCTGATCATGGCATTAAGTCAATCCTGAATCCTTAACTGATAAAATACAGAACCTTACGTATGACATTAACCTTATTCAAAATTATTTCTATGATGTACAATATTACATTTTGGAGACAGGGCTTCAGTTAAAATTATAGTTTATATATAAGACGACTATGAATGCAGTCATATACATTGGCGAGAAATTGAAAGCGAACTTAGATTCGATTCATTGTAAATCCTACTGAGTCCGACAGAGTTCTCCTCTATTTATTTTGTGCCCACCCACCTACTTTAAATAGTGTTTTACGACTTGTCAAAAGACACTATATCCACATTGCCTTTGTGGGAGGTTTGATCAAAAGACTGCACATCGAATGAAATACATACAGTGAAAGGCGAAAGTAGACCGTGTAAATATACACAATACGCGCACAAACATTAATTTCCTTATTTCAATTTTTACGTCAATGAAGAGAGGGGTCATAGGACGAGACGCGACTGAGTTATTGTGTGAGAAGACTGGTCTGTTGGTAGTTCTCACATTAGCACACGTTTGAAGATGCTGATATAATTGTTGCCCTGGTTCTTAGAAGCTAATAAACACTGGCCCGACTTGCGTTGCAAATTCCGAGTTATTGCGCGGGCGTTTGGGCTGGGGGTCCTGTGTCCTGGGTGTTGTCTGAGCTAAATAATATCAGAGAGCTGATTGGATGTAGTGTCATGAGGGAAATACAGTAAAGTACGGCACAATGACCCAATATTACACAGCCAATAATAAATTAATGTATTCTTTTTCAGCCCAGTCCTATAAACGGTATCGGTCAGACGTGTGGGGACGATGACGACGAGTCCAGGTATTATACCCACTCCTTATTAACTTTAACGTGTGGTTGGTGGGAGCTTTCTGTGGCCTGATGCTCTCTGAGATAAGGGGCATCAGGAAGCCGATTTTTTTGCTGTTATTCCTATGGAAATTAATTTCTGCAGCTTTTTTGGTTTTGAATGTTGTCTGCAGATAAACAAATACAACTTTTTAGAGAAATACTTGATTGAAAAAGGCTCGATTTAACAAAGTTTTTGCTAAATTATTCAGATCACTTGTGCTATAGCTACCTTCACGCCTGCAAAATGAACTATTTTTCTAAAGATAAACTTTTCTGTTAGGTAGGTTGTATTATCTCCATGGATTTATGTCTTATATTTGTAGAAAAGATTAATATACTGAGCAGCTGTTTAATGGTTCTTTTCTCCCTTTTACAGTTTATCTAATAATGGGGAACTATCTGACCGAGGGGATGAAGGTTTTTATCCACCCTCCAAACGACAGCGGAGGGATTCCTATTCCAGTTTTAGAGACAATCCAATCAGTAAGTATTCCCCTCAATCACTCTCGTTCACTTTGATTAATGCGTCCCCTCAATCACTCTCGTTCACTTTGATTAAGGCGTTCCCTTGCCTAAACGTAGTCCCCTCAATCACTCTCGTTCACTTTGATTAAAGCGTTCCCTTGCCTAAACGTAGTCCCCTCAATCACTCTCGTTCACTATGATTTAAGCGGTCCCTTGCCTAAACGTAGTCCCCTCAATCACTCTCGTTCACTTTGATTAAGGCGTTCCCTTGCCTAAACGTAGTTCCCTAAATCACTCCTGTTCACTTTGATTAAGACGTTCCCTTGCCTAAACGTATTTCGCTTCTAATGAACAGACCCATTAGTGTGATAGGCGTTGAAGACCTGTTTGTTTGGTTTCCGACAAATAATATTTCGGACACTGTCATTTCTCTAAAGTAACATTAGATACTACGTTAAACAGAGGCAAACTAATGGCATGTGGTGATAAATTAAAGTTATTCTTTAACCTGATAAAATCTCAGCTACGTGTTATCGCCCTGTCTTTCGCATTCATCATTATGAAATTGTGACATTTTCTTTTTCAGTTTTGTTGTATGTTCGAGAAAAACACGAAAAAGTTTTTACAGCCTTATTAGTCAAAACACCCACTTTGCAAGGTTTATTACAAGCTGTAAGTATACAAACTGCACTTATATAAATTCGTTATCTTGATCTGTCTAGAAAGATAAAACAAGTCCTGTACTTAGATTGTTCAATTATTGTATTAAGATAAAATATACCTGCATTCCTACTGGTGATATTAAATTGTAAAATAAATATTTGAAAGTACTATATATGTGTATAGCAGTTCAGGATAGATTTTATAATCCACACCTTGGCTCACTTTTATGGAGGAGATTATTTAATAATGGCTTCACAACGTCCAATGTCTGTAATCCAGGGCAACACAGGGTTGTTGGTTTGGAGCCCGCTCTCTGATCTACGGGCAAACGGGAAGCTGATTTGTTGTAGTGTACTGTCTTTTTACTTGTGAACGAGTATTGTGGCGTCATCTACGCTAGTACGCTAAGACTTAAATACGCCGTTAAAGCGAAATCAACTAATCAAAGTGCACTGGATTAAACTGTAAAACGTTCTATTGAAGCACCAGTTCTGTATATCTATGATTATTTTCAGGTTGAAGAAAAGTATCAGACGCCGCCTGCTAAGGTGAAAAATACATACAAGAGATCCAAAAAAGGGTAAGTGTTACTCAGCTTTTGGACATTACTCAGTCAAAACCGTTGTAGTTGTCAACAACACGAAAATGTCAGTCGCTATAGCGGTGTTTTAGCTTCCTCGTCTTGCTTACTTGGTTCAGCGTTCGACTGCGGAGTCTTCTTCAATGCTCTCGGTGTAGGTTCGAGTCGCCTTGTCGTTCTTAAGTATATAATGATTTACCCAGTGTTGTGGAGCGTCTAGTGACAATAGGCTTATTATTTTGATTGATCGAGACAACACCTGCAAAGAATAAGACCACAATAGAATATAAAGCTTAAATCAAATAATGAAAAAAACAATGGATCGGATGAGAAAAAATGGCAGGGTTCAAATCTTGCAGTCGATCATTTTGACAGGCTTTGAAAAGAAATTCGAAATTAAAAAATGACATCGAGCTTAAATGCTGACATAGAAAACAGAACAAACTCTGTCATGTGAGATTGTAAGTGTGACTGTATAATGTATATACGAATGGCTAAAGCTTGTCATCCTGACATTGAAGAGAATTTGGGCGACATTTTACCGGAAGCCAATCGATACAGTTGTCGGCCTTTCGAAAAAAATGTCTATGTGTTTAATCCTTTTAATAATTGCAATTGCTTGAAATAATCCACTTAAAAATGTCCCTTAATACAGAAACAAACACTTCAAGCTTGGATTTTGGCGAAAATAATTATTCATTACACCCAAACAAAGCAGATTCAAAGTCCACTAACAATTTAAATGCTGCGTTGGTTTCTCGCTAGATTTAGAAACAATTCTAAAAAACGAAAACACGATTTTTAACGGTTTAGCTCATTGTAACAGCTTTATTTTATCGTGTTTTTTTTTATTTGTCTTTTCTTTGTGTAAAAATCTTCCTTGATTTAGATTGAGATCTCTAAAACAAATCGAAGATATAAATCTATCATAAGTTTTTTTTTTGCAGTATCATCAGTAATATCCATTGTTTTAAATAGATTGGAGTTCAGAACGTGCACGCATGCGCTTTACATAGAAGAAATAAATTGAGTCAAAGTTTGACTTGTATAGGCCTGCTAGTTGTAAGGATTGCAAAACAAAATATATTTAAAAAAATCTCTAATCACGATTTTGTTTTAATTCGTCAGACATCACGAATTTATTTTTGTTTTGTTCCAACAGCTATCGCATACAATCCCTCGAGGTGTATTGGCATTGTCTTCCATCGCCAGTAAATATTAATAAATGCCATGGTATAGACACTCCGATTAAATATCGTGACATCTCCGGCCAGGTCACCGCCGTATATCTGTTTTATTAGCGGTCCATTATAATCATATTGTCTAGATTCCTGCCGTATTAGTCATTCGCCCTCTGGCTAAGGGCAGTATGTTTCCAGATTATATTTATGCTGTCCTACCTAGCATGAGGGAAAATTATTTTTCCAATAGCAAAAACACTTAAGTGACTACACATTTTATGGATATATTAAGAGCCGCTGCCTACTTTTTTAATACAGCGCCGTCATATGAGTGAAATACCCCTGAGCACGGCGTTAAACACCAATCAATCAACCAATCAGTCCTTGTCAATCAAATCAATGCATATTCAACATGCTTTTTATAAACCTGTTTTGAAAGTGTCTCTGTGTAGTACAATGTCACGCAAAGTATTCGTCGGTCGTCCTTGAACAGTAAATGTCAATTACCAGAGAATTACAAGACCACTTTTATCTTTTAGTTTATTTACGGTGTATAATGATGTACTGGACTTAAGCAAAATGTAGCCTTTTTCATAGTTAGTGTATGTTTCCGTCACATACATTGTGGTTTTCTTCACATAGGACAGTTTCCTTCACAAATGGTGGTTGCCTGTAATATGTCAAAAGACAAATACTTAAACTTTAAACATTTAATCTTTTCACATTGTAATAATATTTATTTCTAAGCATGTATATTTACCGATTTGTGTTTTTTCTTACAGAATCCTAGTGAAGATGGACGATAACATTGTCCGCCATTTTACCCACGAGTCCACTTTTACCATCGAGGTGAACAAAGTGACAGAGGAAACATTCGAGATCGTTCTCATTGAAATTGATCCTCAACAATTAACAACATCGTGAGAAATGAATTCTTTCCGCAGAGAATGAAGTCTCAATTCTTGTGCCAACGTCCTTATTAAGGAACTCATGCAAACGAACCACGCAAAACACCAGATAGCCGGTAGGGTGTCCTATTGTAGGATCGGCCCTGAAGACATGCTTTTGAAGACGGTCTGAGACAGGCCTGATCTCATTTGATGTCGACCAGCCGTTCTAGTGCATTCCCTTGTCAATCTCTCAAGTACATTACTTTATGAGTAATTCAAGTGCATTCCATCGCCAGTCATTCAAGTGCATTCTACCGCTAGAGACTTTGGGGTGGACTGAACTGATGCGGCCATATTGGCTAGCAGTCGGCTGCAGTTCACCAGGCTAACGGTAGACTTATCAAACATTTTAATTCTCCATCTAACCTCTGCACAATGAACAGTTCTGTGCGACGCTGTCATTGGTTGGGAGTATTTTTACAGAGCTTAGCCCAAGACAGAAGCTCTCTGATTGGACCCTTTATAGACTTTTATGATGAATGTATAGCCCCATTTCTACCAAGGTTGATATTTTACACTGTTTTTGATTTAAATATATATATATGTTACTGTTATGGCATGTCATTTTATATCATCCAGTTGTATTTAAAATACACATAAATTGTACATAGTTCTATATCAAAGAAGTTATTCTGTATTTTTGCACGGAATGTTTGTTTTGCCATAAAAGAAGACGTCAACATTATAGTTTGTTACACTTCTACTTAAATTGTCTTCATCTTAAGGTGCATTCACATGATATCATTTGTATTTAAGATTTCCGGGGATTCCCCTTGTTTTCAGTGCCTTGATTGGTCGAGATTTGACTCCAAAATGGTCGGCCAATCAAAAGGCTGCTACTTTGGGGAATCCCCATAAAGTCCTTAACTACAAATCGCCACATGTACCTTTACAGTAAAAATGTATAAAAGGATAAACTTAACTTACAAAACTTCTTAAAGGAAGAGTAATAATTATATGCGTCATGTTCTCTTGAAAAACAATCTGGTAATTTCTTTTCCTTTGAAATCACGACAGAACATATCAATGTTAAGAGGTTTGTGTTTGGAAAATGTGATCGTCTTAATCTCAAATTGTCTATTATATTCATACGTATTATTTAGTTTCCCATTAACAATGAAAAGTTATAAACACTTTCCGAAAATATTCACGTGGAACATTCCATTCTTTGTCGTTAACAACTCATTCAGCTTTGGAGGGTTGAGGATTCCAGTTTCGGATGCTGGCAAGGTTCAAAACCGGCGTAAAACCCCAATCAAACATACAATAATCATTCCCAATATAGGTGGCTATCAGCAGATTAAAAAGTTAATACAGGAATTTTTCAATATGACAGGATTTCATCCAATCTGGCTCAAATTCAATATAATTCATAGAGGAGCTGCCCATGGTACAGAACAACAAAACCTGGGCGGGAGCCCTGGGGCTCTCTAAGCTAAAGTGCACTAGGAAACACATTTATTGTTCTGTCCTGGTTTTCGTCCGGTGAACGAGCTATAGTTTAAGGTGTAAATATCCGGCGTCGGTTAGTGCGGTTTCCTTCTGCCATTGAGCTGGCACACCGTCATATGAGTGAAATAACCTTTACTATATAAGTGAAACCCCATTGAAACAAGCAAAACCTAAATATGTTAACAGAACGTCTTTCCAGACAATTCCAGTTATTTGTTGCAAACTGCAAAATGTCAAAATTGTTGATCAACATTATTAATGTGTTCAAAGCTCTATCGAACAGCTAAAAATCTTGAATGTATTCCGAACAGTTTGGATATATTACCCGATAGGAAGTCGTTGGGGTGAATATCCAAAAAAATGTGTGTAATTTACAAGAAGTAGAGTCACGAGTTGAATGATTGGGTTTGTTATATATCATTTGTCTTCAGAAATGAGACTGTTATTATTATTTCTGTTGTTCTGTTGTCTTTTCATCTACATATAATTTATGTACATTTATCATCAACAGTGTTTCATTTGTATTTTGCAAACCCTAACTAACATTTGAAGCAACAATTCAGGGCATGTCAACATCTCCCTTTAGTTTAACACACTGTCTTGCCAATGTTCCGATGCAATAACTTGAACCAACGAAACTTGTGACTAATTTTATGACTTAACTGAAATCTCTGAAATGATGAAATCTCATGACGTAATGCCAAGATTTGACAATCTGAGAGATCTCACGTGGTATTTAGAATCTACGAATTCTCTTAAACTGCTCAAACGTTGATATAATGCCTAGATTTGACAAACGGAGACATCTTTTGACCTAATAATTGGAATCTACGAATTTCATTAATATTTTCATGTAATGTCTAGATTCTCTAAACTGATTCCACTTCTGACGGAATACTTTCAATTTGACAGAGTAAGACATATATTGACGTAGAATTTAGAATCTACAAATTCATTAACATTTTCCTCGTAATTTATTTAACCTCGAAACTGCTCAAACTCACTAGGGTCACACCTACATGTTACAAACTAAGACATAGTTTGACCTAATATTTGGAATCGACGAATTCATTAATGTTTTTTTGTAATGTCTAGATTATTTAAACTGATCAAATTTGTGACGTAATACCTAGAATTTAGGAACTTCGGACTTAATTTGTAGAAATCCCGAACGGAACACCTTTTCTATCAGCCATGTTTTGAAAATTAATTTCTGTCAGCTATGTTTTTCTTTTCCTTTTTTATTGTAACCTGGTATTAATCTTGAAAATTAGTTATGTATTTTGTAAATCAACATCTAGAATTGTACATTCAGTTTAGTTTATACCCAAGTCGTTTGTACATTGTGTTTCGTGAACGTGATCATAACTCATCTGTACATTAACATAATCGATAACCTACTTATCATTGGTTTTATGTATGGTGCCATTTTAACCCATCCGAAAGTCACGTGTCTAGTCAAGGCTGTGTCCGCCACAGACTGAATCTAATTGTGTTTCTCAATTGGCTAACTTACAAATGAAACGATTCAGCTTTTGATCTGATTTAAGTATATATTTACACAGGCGAGTTTCTACCCATATTTCCATTGTTATCATCTAGAATAAAGAATGTACATGGTGTCCTTACAGACTCACTCTTACTTATTCTATATTGCGTTGGTGTCGGTTGAGTTGTATTCAAAACATTATTCTGGATTATACTGCGATACTTCACCACTAAAACTTTAACACGCCACTTTGTTCCCCCAGAAAATTTACGTCAGGAATTGTGTTTGTAATTGTCATCTTATAGTGGATTTGCCGAACTTGCCATTAGAAAAATGTTTGTGTACCTTAATTCCGAATTCGCTTCAGTAGCAGGTGTTTTAGCTTAGGGATACAATTTTAAATCCCAAAAAAAACGGGAGAAATGGCTGGGCGATAAGCACGCGCTTAATATCTGACATCTCCGTCGTACATCCGAAGAAACGCGAAGTGCGTCCCGAATGAGTTTCAGCGTTGGACTTCGGAGTTCACTGCGATGTATAGGCTACCCTGTACAGTTTCGTCCTCTTGTCAAAATAAGTTATCTAAATGAACATTTCCGGTGGTTGCGCAAATCGGGGGATGGTTTTTACTAGGTTTCTTGTTGGGTATTTGTGTTACTTTGCTAGAACCAACAGTTGTTTGGAAATTTATATCCCTATCAAATAATAGTAAAAAATAGCTTATATAATTGTGAGACCTCCATTAAATTGTCTTAAAACCTAATTTTTAGCTTTTTTTTATTACTTTCAAATTTTATAATTGAACAGGGAAAAGTTTAAGATCAATCGCAGAGCGAACCTGCAATGGCAGGCTACCATCTATGAAACAATATCAGGAACTGTTCTTACAACAAAACACGGATTCAAAACTCTTCACCTGCTCAAACTTTACTTGTTTAAATTGTTCAAGTAGAGTTTAGTCGGAAAGTTCTGTCGGAATTTCCCAGTTGAACAGACGGATTTTGTTAGAGAAACCTCTTCTTTCGTCATGACGTTCTTTCACTGGTGAACAGACTCATTTTGTTAGAGAAACCCCTTTTTTCGTCATGACGTTCTTTCACTGGTGAACAGACTCATTTTGTTAGAGAAACCCCTTCTTTCGTCATGACGTTCTTTCACTGGTGAACAGACTCATTTTGTTAGAGAAACCCCTTCTTTCGTCATGACGTTCTTT
>JAVFBZ010207181.1:0-13370 GCA_032466195.1 Katharina tunicata
CGTGTAGTTTTTTTTTGGTCGTTTTTGTGCCCCCCCCCCCCCCCCCCCCGCCTTTTTTAATTAACCAGACGTGTTCGTCGTCATAAGGATCACACACCTACATATACATCGGAACCCAGTGATGATTCAAGCGTTTTATCCATAAAAAAACTGTAATATTAACAGAAGAGCGCATGCATTATATGGAAACAGACTTAAAATAAGATGGTGGGTTTGTTTTATTTGGAGAGGGGGGGGGCGTTATTTACAAATAGTTAAAGCATTTTTACTTTGGACATCCCCATATATATAACATATTAAATGCAATTTGTTATATATTCGAACAAGAAATACTTGAAATATATTGGGTATATATTGACTATAATACAGTATTGTTGTGCAGTACAGGGGTTAGATTCAGATCATATGTGAAAAAGAACATAAAAGACACACGCACGCGTATAAACACACACACACACACGTCGAACTTCCTACCTTATTTTAATTACAATGGAACGAAAACCAGCTCAGTATATATAGTTCTTTGTATTCTCTGTATTGCTGGTTGAGAAACTACTTTATCAATAAATAAAAACAACCTTAAATTCGCCATTAAGATAACTGATGAAATATATTTTATTTATTCATTCTCATCTATTAAAACCACCTTACTAAGACATTGAATATATGACATATATCATATTGAAGTAATGTTTTATATTTCCAAAAAGTACAATTTAAGAGACGTACTAGGTAAATAAAAAATAATGGATATAAAGAGCTAGCATTTTTGTAATAAGATAAAATTAAAACAAAATTGATCTTATTATTATTCTTATCAGCTTCCGTTAAATTCTTTCGTTTTGTGAGTGTGCGGAGGAGAAACTTATAAACATAAGTATGTGAGGATGAACAAATTTATAGCGTATCATGCTGGTTTTCAAAGTTAAATTGTTTTGTATACAATAGCCGTTAAATCATAAAGAACTTTCTTGTCCACTTCCATTAATGATTTTTAAGTTCTATAACAAGTTTTACCACTGGATGAAGACATACAAAGTGAAGATAACACTATGTTATTGTACAGTTAGTTCTGAAGATTACTCTATGATTGTGGCGCTGCATGGTGTCAGAAGTTGGTACAGCATCCAAAGTTGATTAGTCATTTTCAAGTATATGATAAACTGGTTGTAGCCTAGTGCAATATAAGCTGCAGGCATTTTTTTTTTTTCCTTTTTGATATTCTTTTTGTTGAGGTTTTCGTTTCTATTTCAGAACTATATCACCCTGTGCTCAGAGACAAGGCCATATTCTATTCCTATCTATTCACATATATTGGAAAAACCTATACACATATTAGTAATTATACGGGCAACTTAATGGTGCCTCAATAAATCTTCAAATTGTCCTCAGTTTTAATTCCTTGATTTCATGTTAAAATTTCTTTCTATATACACTAGATGCATAACGAAAACACAGCCAGCAATTTAATTCCATTGTATTTGTTTACAAATTAGATTTGAAGTCCACTTTCTCGACTGTCACGTCTGACACATTTCTGTGGTGTTAAAAGTTTACAGCCCGTCTCCCACAGATGTCTTACTGTGCTGGCGTTATTGTTCACAAAGGTCTGCTGATAAAGCGATAGACTCACTTCACACATCCACTTATGAGGAGCAGTTCCCTAGACAAAATAGAAAAGTATATTTTTACTGAAAACTGAGGTTATTTTAATTTGACAATAACTTTCAAAAATTTAAGGCGTCTTCGTTTGATTTACAAACCCTGGTAAAATTCTTATATTCTTATATTTTTGCTTTTGTATATGATTGACGTCTGATTATGACAAAAACAAATCAAATTTATCCAGTAATTGCCACCTTAAACAGATGCTGTCGGGTCTAAATATATGAATGTAATATAAGATGATAAATACTTCTACCATTGTAGTATGAACGTCCTATATGCACAGGACTGTTTATCCTGAATCTCCAGCGCATTGCTAAACTAAGACTTTCTCTCCTCTAAATGTCTGAGATCTTTCATTTACTAAACGTGAAATCAGCTTGGGTGCTTTATGAAAACATCATAGTTGATGTTGAAGAATAGATAAATGTTCGCACATGCAGGTATACTATCTATCGTGTAAGTTTTCTTTTTATAGAGTATATACTCTGATTGTCTTCATTCAACTTCTTTGTTGTGTAATTACCCATCTAACGACAATTTCGACAGTTCATTAGAGCCGAGATGAAAGCGTCTTTCTGGGGAAGAGACTACTAGTTACGTGTCATAAAAAAAGCACTGGCAAGTTAATAGAACATTCTTGCCTTAGATTTTAATTACTATAATTAGGAGCATTGACTAATCCTGAGGCCGTAAACTAGTTTAATTTGCACCTTAACTTTTACACAATACTGCAGTTATGATATTATGTATGTATTGTCTACTCTCTATTATAATTTTTTTTTTTTTTTTTTTATACTTGGGGAAAATGTAATAATTTTTCTCATCACGTAATAATCACTGTTATAATAATTTGTAAAACCGTGCATGTTCTTTTACACACTCGAGAATTGTGCGTTTTTTATTGTTAATTGAAAAGATGACATCACGCAATTTCTCTGCATACTTTGAAAGTGGTTAAGAAGTTTAGCGAGTTATTTATTTGAATATTATTTGTCTTTTCTAGGGACATGGAGGGATTATGTTTATTGAAATTCAGAACTAGTGAACTAGTTAAGAATGTAGTAACTGTTCAGAGTTCAGCTTTGTGCATAGTCAAATAATTTATTGAATTTATACCTTACAAATGTTATATTATGTATATATGTGATACTATATTATTGTGTTAAATTGTAAGACTGGATGTACACGGTATTATATAGATAAGTGATCGGTATGCCTCCAGAAACACGATTACTACATAATAGATATCATAGCTGTGAAGAGAAAAACTTTCTACTTGTATGAAAAACGGACTCGCCTATTGCATCAATGGATCTGTTTGTCGGCCTTTCAATATAAGGTTCAGCTAACAATAAATCGCCATATATCGGTGCTATGAACACGTGGTTAAAAAAGAGTATATCCTGTGTCTAGTGTTTTGTCAATATACGCGGACAAAGAGCTGTCAGCTAGATATAGTAGTTTACCGGCTTCGTCCTCAGCTATATGGAGATCTACACAATTCTACAATTCACCTGGAACTTTCTTAACCCGTTCATCTGGCTAGAAACAAATAATACTGCAAATATATGGACAGAAGCGATTCACAACCCTTTATTTTTGCAATATCGATCTGGTCCGTACAAGAATTGGAGCCAAAGAAACAACATATATTTTCTATTGGTTATGGGATATAACTGAACATGTGTATCGGGTGAGTTAGTTGTATTATCTGGTCAACACCTGGTCTCGATAGTTCTTGTATGCAGTTATGTACGATGTAATGGGAGTTTGCCCAATGTTATCATCGCAGAAAAACCAGTCATATCTGCCCCTGTAGTCAAATGTAACTTGTATGTTCTGTTCCAAAGGAATCACTGTGTTTCTGTGAAGAAATAACATTGTAAAGAAAGTAGGCTGTTATAAGCCCCTGGCAGCCATCAGCATTGTTTCACGTTTCCAGTCAGTTTTGGCAGGGCGATGTGAAATACTCGGCCACTACTGGTGACACTTGGAGTGTCAGGCGAAATGATGGAGTAAACAGCCCTGGCTCAACTTCTCCCAATAACCATTCATTTAACTACATGCTCTACTCCTGTAATTCTAATTTCCCCAGTCAGCTTCGGTAATTCTTACAATGTCGATTGTTAGTATATTATAAGGACATAGTGCTGTGTGTGGTAGCTGCGCTGTACAACGGCGATTTCCTCAAGCATTTCCCTTTGTGGGGGGATCCAGTGTCTTCCGAGTACACACGTGACCCATCTTAAAGACATTCTATTCATGAATCGTATTTTAATTACACGCACTTTGTTTGAGTTCTCGGAGGTGAAGAGAAGGGGCGGGGCTCAGTCAGCTGGTTAATGAATATGCATTAGTGTATGTGATCCGAGCTGGTAGATTGCCTAGCTCACTGGCTGAATGACGTGCGCCTCAGACCTGCCAATCATTCTACCGCCAAGCACCACCTTGTGAGAGAAGAGAAGAGAAAATTAATAGATCTGTGTGGGTTTCTCACCATTCTACCATTCCAGCCAAGCACGTCTATGTCAGGTTGGTTGACTGCGTTACAAGTTCCCTTCGGAAAGAAAGAGTTGTTCCACTGGGGCTGACTGGATATACCGCAGAGAATACACAGAGCGGTAATCAGCGTTCTTACATCATTAGTTTTAAGGACATTATCTGTTCTAAATTTTTCTGATAATACTTCTACGCAAAAGCTAAACAATCGTTTAATGTATTTGGCAATCCTCTGAATTTTATCAACTTCTTTACCTTTAACGTATACGTTTTCTGGCGGCGGTTAAGTAAATTTTTAAGTAAAATAAATTTGTTAACTTTTAACATTTATCTTTCCAGAAAGAAGATCTTTGGATTATTAACCTCTACGACAACAACACAATGAAGTTTTGTGGGTACAGATAACAAAATGTTTTTGTGGCCGGTTTGACAGATCACGGGCCTTAAAGTACGATTTCCTTTATTTAGGACTGTTTCGTATATGTTGAGCGTGTGTGCGGGGCGTTATAGACGGTGGTAACTCACACCGGGGCTGTCTTTAATAAGTCTCAGCGGGGAATGATTGTTAGCCCGGTATCTGAAGAAATGATCCCCTATCCAGGCAAGCTATGCTCATTCACCTAGCTTTATCATCATAGAATTCAGTGTCGTGTTCACTATTGGAGTTAAGCGGCCCACATCGAGAGAAGTAAATAACACTTTTAGTACCCATCTCCCGTATAAATAGGCTATTTACTTCACACGACGCCAATTTTGTCGGATATATTAACCATTGAGCCGATGTCGGGCTCTAATTAATATATTTGCTTTCCTATCTATCAAATTTCTATGTAACCGTGATACTGGGCTGAGCCGTTCAAGTCGATATGTCCAAGTGTATTGAAAATAGAACTCTCTGTGGACGTTTGTGTGATAACTGGATGATAATGATTACTTTAAGTGTATATTTACTGCTTTGTTTGATACCTCTTAGTTCTTGTCAATACCTGGGGATGTTTGAGGCCCAGCGGGCCCCTATAGACCCATGTTTAGACGAGAACTCCGACCCGAAAACATGTGTGCCTGATTTTGTGAACGCAGCATTTAGTAAAGCGGTAGTATCATCGAGCACATGCGGCTCCCCGCCCAATGGTTACTGTAAGTCAACCACCGATAAAGACGCTAAAGTAATAAGGAACTGTTACATCTGTGACGGTAATCACCCGAAACGACGTCACCCATCCTCCTATCTGACAGATCTTAATAATCCTAATAATGTAACCTGTTGGATGTCAGAACCATTCGTACAGTATCCACAAAATGTCACCCTAACTCTCAGTCTGGGTAAAAAGTACGAATTAACATACATCAGTTTACAATTCTGTTCTGCTCGACCAGATTCTATGGCTATATTTAAAAGCGTGGACTACGGCAAGTCTTGGGTACCATTCCAGTATTACTCAAGCGAATGTAAAAAAATGTACAGTAAAAATCCACGAGCGGTTGTCACGAAGGTCAACGAACAGGAAGCTCTGTGTACGGATGCTTACAGTAACATTGACCCTCTGAGTGGGGCCCGGGTAGCCTTCAGCACCCTTGAGGGTAGACCCTCAGCTTATGATTTTGAGAACAGCCCCGTCTTGCAGGACTGGGTAACGGCCACTGATATTATGATTGTCTTCAATAAACTGAACACTTACGGGGACGAAGAGGTTGACGATGAAGGGGCTAGAGAGAGTTATTATTACTCGTTGTCTGACTTTGCTGTGGGAGGGAGATGCAAGTGCAACGGCCACGCTTCTAAATGTGTCCTGGATGAAGATGGCAAAGAAGTATGTGACTGTAAACATAACACAGCAGGTGTGGATTGTGAGAGGTGTAAACAATTCCATTATGATAAACCCTGGGCAAGAGCCACCCAGCGGCAAGCAAACCAATGTGTCGGTAAGTACAATTATCACAACAGTTCTCTCTTCTCGTCTTCTTCTGCTTTTCTTCTGCTTTTTTACTTTTTGCATGTATAATATTTGAATATCCCGAAAAGTGTGTATATAATCGTCTCTATAATTGTTATCCCCGAAATAGATGATACACTTAATGCGCATTTAAATGTGGCTCCAGGAAGAGAGTCAAACATTTCCATACACCCAGTACCCTTTTAGAAACTTTAAGATGCGGTATGTCCACTTGTGCTATCTTTATGGTTTGTTTTGATTCCCCTTTTATCTTATATAAATAACCAGAGAAAATAAGATGCGGTATGCCCACTTGTTCTATCTTTATGGTTTGTGTTGATTCCCCTTTTATCTTATATAAATAACCAGAGAAAATAATAAGATGCGGTATGTCCACTTGTTCTATCTTTATGGTTTGTTTCGATTCCCCTTTTATCTTATATAAATAACCGGAGAAAATAAGATGCGGTATGTCCACTTGTTCTATCTTTATGGTTTGTTTTGATTCCCCTTTTATCTTATATAAATAACCAGAGAAAATAATAAGATGCGGTATGTCCACTTGTTCTATCTTTACGGTGTGTTTTGATTCCACTTTTATCTTATATAAATAACCAGAGAAAACAAGATGCGGTATGTCCACTTGTTCTATCTTTACGGTGTGTTTTGATTCACCTTTTATCTTATATAAATAACCAGAGAAAATAATAAGAGGCGGTCGATTCCCCTTTTATCTTATATAAATAACCGGAGAAAATAAGATGCGGTATGTCCACTTGTTCTATCTTTATGGTTTGTTTTGATTCCCCTTTTATCTTATATAAATAACCAGAGAAAATAATAAGATACGGTATGTCCACTTGTTCTATCTGTATGGTTTGTTTTGATTCACCTTTTATCTTATATAAATAACCAGAGAAAATAATAAGATGCGGTATGTCCACTTGTTCTATCTTTATGGTTTGTTTCGATTCCCCTTTTATCTTATATAAATAACCGGAGAAAATAAGATGCGGTATGTCCACTTGTTCTATCTTTATGGTTTGTTTTGATTCCCCTTTTATCTTATATAAATAACCAGAGAAAATAATAAGATGCGGTATGTCCACTTGTTCTAACTTTACGGTTTGTTTTGATTCCCCTTTTATCTTATATAAATAACCAGAGAAAATAAGATGCGGTATGTCCACTTGTTCTATCTTTACGGTGTGTTTTTATTCCCCTTTAAATCTTTATAAATAACCAGAGAAAATATTTCTGCGCGATCCTATATTCTGGTGACTACCTCGTGTATTATAATTATGCAACTTTCACTACAAAATATTTTTTTCGTTCTAATAATTTAAAACCTGTAAATTAGCTAGGTTCCATGTACCTGGCTTTTAAATATTCGACAAAATGTGTTGTATGGAGTTAAACCTGCGATGATATGGTGCAGACCTGGGTAGGGGAGGGCTGTCATAACATCGTTTTGCTGTATTTACAATTCTTGTCACCCACACGCTAACTTGTTACTCCGTCTTGTATATACCGTTTGATGCTGGGGGTTATTATAGCTTGCAGCTGTCTTTGATTTACCATCTCAAGATCCTGTATTAAAAGCTCTAAGAAAAGTTTTTCCTCCACAGAAGGGATGGCGTTCAAACTATCTCAGATATAGCCCCGTTTATATGAAAAACACTAACGTAGAGCTTTTAATGATAACGTTTGTTGAAATACTTCTTCCCCTGGAATGTGACCTATTTAATAGACAGGAAGAATTCTAGTTTGTCAAACAATTTAATGCCTGATTAAAGCTATTGATAATGGAGAAGGGATGTACATGTTAGTCAAGGCTGACGTACAGCTGTGTATTACTACCCTATATCAGTCAAATACCCTGTAAACGACCAAAGTACTGTTAAATTGTCCTTTACCAAATAGCTCTTTCGTCTGTTGCTAAGGAAATGACGCATGTCGTCAATCAAATTTAGCTGAAGAGACCAATTTATAAAATTTGACAGTATAAACAAAAGTCAAATTAAAATTGTTTAAAAGGTGCATTTGACCAAAGCGGGTGAATGAGTTAATTCGTTAGACCTAATATTTGACATTTTTTTCTTTAACACCTTTACATATCGTATGAAGGATTTCTGTGAAATGTTGTAACGTCTTTCCTCAAATATCAATTGCTTAAGATATATCTATATCATTGATATATATTATCATGCACTATGTACGCTGCGTGTTAATATTCTTATTGCCATTTATAATGTATTAATGAATACATTTTGGGACTTTTTGAGGAACTTTTTTAATATTCTTAAATGTATCAGAATTGCTTAATTGATTTGGACACATGAAATAAAACTGGCATGTTTCCTTTGGCTGTTTAAAATTCGTTATTATAACACCTAGTAGACCCCCCGCCTCCTTTACTACCATGATACATGACAATTAACTCTCTCACCCTGTTGGAACTGTGTTGTGCTGTTGTCATCACCTCCAAAACTGTGGGGAAACTATAGGCAATACGCCCATGTCTTGAAAACGAGGTGTGATAATCTTGAGATGATCTGAGGGCTTCTTATTGCCAATCGAGACCCCCAGATTACCAAACTAGAGACAGGTACCCGTCTAATAACTGTAACCACTACCCAGCCATTCAGCATAAGAGATTTTTACACTGAAGTATAATCGATTGATGCCGGCTTATTTAGTGACAAGGTGTCTCTCACTATCAGCCCGCGACAATTGGTCCAAGCTGCATTAGTGTTGTCTGAAAGTCGTTCCTTTGAAAACTGATCAAACTACCTCCGAGCAAACCCCGGAGGGACCCAAATAAAGAAATAAATCTCTAACTCGCATCACCCACTGTGTAGTTAAATTACTACTTAGTTGAAAAGATAATCAATTTGTCGGAATAACTATTGGGAAAACATAGCCAACGCCGCGGGGTTTCAAAACGGCCAAGCGATGGAGTTCCTTCTACCGTTGACAGACCGCTAAATACATCAGCACGTAAGATGATTTTTTCAGAAGAGAGCTGCAGGCCGACAGTCTGGTAAACCGTGTTAAGAAAGCTATTCGCGTCGCCTCACATGGTTATTGCTTTGCTTAAATGCAGTTAACGATGCCTCTGGAATGGCAATTGTTCGAAATTTGCCGTAAATAAGCTCTGTCGTCGAATGGGCTCAGTGGAGAGAGTGATTCCTCGAGTAGGTCTATGTTTATGGACAGCGAGAAGTTAAACATACTAACACATTGGTGTAAATAAGAGGCTGTTAGCCGCGGAGAGTTATTGTGAGAATCTGTTTTTGATACATACAGGGCGATCCTCAGCTTATTACATATACTTGAAGAAGCTCGGGCTTTGAGTTATGTCGCAGGACATTTACATTGACCTAACGCTAGTTCTCTCTTCACTCTGTTTGATAAATGCATTCCTTATCATTTGTACCAAACAAGAATAAACATAAAGACGTACAAGAATCTGAAAAATGACTGATTTATAAAAAAAAAGTTCAAAGTACGATATCTACAGAAGCACGAAAATAAAAATAAAAAAATTGCTATTATGTTTTTCTTGTAGACTTAATGGATTCCTTTGGTCCTTATTTTCCAAAAGGCGTTGGCTGTAATAGTGTGTGGAGCGCAAATAATGCGACTTAAACATTTAAGTTTATAAAGGTATACACGTGGGACAGGTTTTACTATTGAATGAGATATTAATATTATATTTTTACGATTAATTGACACCGACTAAAACAGTAAAATATTGATAAGGATATCTCAAAACAAAACAAACACGATAAACAAGCTGCCCCTTTATTTACTGACAATTATTCTGTCTCAAACTTTTTTTTTCTTAATGTAAATCGTTCTATATTTCTTATTCGTTATTCTTCTGGTGAGATTGCTTTACCAGACTGCTCTTTTTTTTTTAATTTGGAATCCATATTCTTAGCAGAATTTACAGCAGTATTACAAACATACATTTAAGAGTTTTAGATTTTTGTTAGTAATAAAATTATAAAAAGGAATTATACAGGTGTTAGTATCCTACCAGAGGTTTTGTTTTTAATAAAATTTGAAAAAGAAATTACACAGGCTTTAGTATCTCAGCAGAGTTTTTGTTTTTACCTATAAACGGGCATTTTTTGTTTCTGTTTTGCTAACTATTTAGTCTGATAAATCGCTTCTACAAAGATATTTATCGAACTATTTCATTTCAAAAGAAACTATTTCATTTCAAAATGTTGTGACAAAATACATACCTATACCGTTAATCTCTTGAGCACATTTTAGCTTTATACTGACTTGAGATTTGTATAATTTACAGTATATCGCCTGGCTAGACATCCTATATATACCGACCATTTGTCTCTATAAGGACCTTCCTAGCGATTTCTGTGGTATGTCACCTTTACACAGAGAAAGGTGTGTAATTGAAACGGTAAATAAGGAGACGTTAGTGCGAGTGACAATGTCAATTTACTCATACGGATTGATATCACACCAGTCTCGCTTAGACTGTTAACTATGTACCCTTGTCAATCTGTACAACTAGCCTATTCCTATACCGTATATATGCTGAAGCTTACTCACTAAAACCAATGACTGTACTTGTTGCTATCTTGGTTCAGTGGCATCCAGAAGTATTAACACGTTCAGGATTTTCTTTATATTGTTATTTTAATGCACAAAATGTCAATGTACCTTTTTATATACCGTGAAACGATGTCAGAATAGACATTGAAACATCCTCAAACAACTATTTTAACTGATAATTTTTTTTTGCCAAGAGTAATCACACTGGCACAGAGATATCGACTAATTAAAGTCGATAAAGTATCTCATGTTCTAGATCCATTATCAGAGACAGGTAAAGTTTTCAGATAGATCTGAATCTCGAGTTCTTCTGGATATATACGGTAGCGGATTTATCTCCTATTTTAAGAGGGTTTTTTTCTTCAGAATTGCATTGCCTAGTAATTTTTTAATTCTGTGAAACTTCGGTAAATTAATTTTCATGCAAAATTTCAGTTATTCAATTGTAATCACCGAAACATCAAGAGATAGGAAATGGGACAAAAATACAATTCTCTGCATAAATGTGTATTGTAACTTCCCTGGGTGCAGTTCATTGAACTTCACACGCAAGATTGAATCGTAAATGGCATCACCTTATGGACATTTAACCCGGATGCCGTCATTTACAACGAAACATTTTCGGACGAAGTTTCATGAACCTACTGCCTGGTCTGATGGCTGGCGATACACGAGGTTGGCCGGTTTGAGGAGTGCCGGATCAGGAATACAGAATACTATTGTTGGGTTTAGCCACTGAAGGCGTCATGGTTGTCCTGTTATTGCAGAGCTCACACCTTGACCGCTCTTTAACGATGGTCCACTAGTGCAGGTGTGAGGGCTTTGTTCCCCCGACCCCAACTCACCACGTACTCTTTGGTCTCTGTTCATGCATAGATCGATTCCATTATTTCTTTTTCAGCCGCCATACAATAGCTTTGTATCGCTCTGTTCAAGCGCGTTTTACACAGTTACATTTGAAAATGATTGCCGGTACTTAAACTTTAAGACGAGGAAGGGTTACGAGTCTGTTTGACTATGAATAGAAACTAACGTTATGGAATAAAGGTGTGCCCTGGGGTGAAATGAAGTACCCGTCACTCTTTTAGTTATTAAACCAAAATCTCTGGGTATCTCATTATATTATATAATGCTGCACATTGCACTGCAATATTATTTCTATACTTTACAGTATATAATATATAGGGCATAAGATTTTCCATCTTTTCGCAATAATTTGACAAAATATTGATCACTGTTGTGAGTAT
This sequence comes from Katharina tunicata, assembly GCA_032466195.1. Lineage (NCBI taxonomy): Eukaryota > Metazoa > Mollusca > Polyplacophora > Chitonida > Mopaliidae > Katharina > Katharina tunicata. Next base: position 11,939 of record JAVFBZ010207181.1, read on the forward strand.
CTCGCGGCGGTGCTTGTGGCAAGCGAAAGGCTTATAACACACACTTTTGGGGCAGACTGCGCAATGTGTGTTTATTCCTGTAAACATCAATCTATGTCTTTACAGCAAGGTGGTCTTCAATATATATAGGTGATCTTGTGTGGCCTTTAATAATAACTGAGCATTGGGACACACACGGTACTGAAAGGCATATCGATGTCACTGGGGGAGGTGTGTGCGCCGGTAATGTCGCTTATACCATTGTCATTAAGGTGTTGGGAGATACAGATCAAAGATAAGATAAGATACGTTTGTCAGCAAGATTCCAGATATATTATCTGATTCCATAGTCGCGTGCTGACTCCCCTTATCTGATCTTGGTGACTGATAGAGCAAAAAGACACTCTGCGTCTTATCCACTGTACGCTTTCTCTGGAAAATTGCCCATCAAAAAACGATAAATATTCCTTACAATAAGGCCAGTCATTTTATTATCCTTTTTTTTATTTAAATTTTAAACTCTCCCGAACAAATGTTACGACAAAATGGCTGCTTTGTGTTCATTATATCAATTTATGTTAGTATACCCGATACTTTTTAACATGTGAACGTTTGGTAAACTCGATCGGGGAACGTATATTACTTAGTTTCTTATGTTAGTATACCCGATACTTTTTAACATGTGAACGTTTGATAAACTCGATCGCGTAACGTACATTTCTTAGTTTCTTATATTTGTATACCCGATACATTTAAACATGTGAGCATTTGAGGAACGTATACTTCTTAGCTTAAGAGATCGTATTCGTACGATCTTCCAATCTGGAGTTTTTATTCTAGAGGAGGTATCATATAGACTTAATACACCATGGAGTAATAGTGGCATACCTATCAAATTGATCTTGTGAAATGAACCAGTAAATACAATTGTTTTCAACTCTCTCGATTTACGTCTATCGCTGGTAGGTTGGAACAATTTGAATGTTTAAAGTAGTCATATATTAAGTAATGACGACCTGTATTCAATGACATAACCCTTCCACCCTAATCACTTTGAAGTCGAAAAGGTACTCAGATGACATACTCACATCTATAATTGAACACGTTTGAGAAGGCTATAATCTATCAGAAATTGTCGTTATCCGAGATAAACAAAAATGCTTTGTAATATAACAAAAGTATTCCTATGAGCTAGTATTGGTTTATAATGTGGTTATTAATGTGGAGAGATGCCCGATGCATCCAAATCGTTTGGTCAAAAAGAAAAAGTGTTTGATTAATGGTGTAAACTTCTATACACTTTTAGTAATGATATGGAGCATTGCCTTCGTACATTTACAGGGCATTTGTTCCGTTTGATGATAGACTCCAGATTGAATGTTAAGGCACGATTTTTTCTAATTCACTTAACATCATCATAATACACTAATACAGTGTAGGTCAGCTCAATTTG
>JAVFBZ010207192.1:906-13369 GCA_032466195.1 Katharina tunicata
TGTAACATCATCCAGGTGCCATAACATTATCTATGTAACATCATCCAGGTGCCAGAACATTATCTTTTTAACATCATCCAGGTGCCATAACATTATCTTTGTAACATCATCCAGGTGCCATAACATTATCTATGTAACATCATCCAGGTGCCAGAACATTATCTTTTTAACATCATTCAGGTACCATAACATTATCTTTGTAACATCATCCAGTTGATAACGTCAACCATGGGGAATAACTTCACCTTGGTAGAATATAACTCTTATCGTATAGTTTATTACAAATCAGTATATTGTTTATAGAAGTAGATATTGTAAATACACAGAATGGTGGAGACTATTTCCAGAATTCCTACATACATGACCGGAAATAGGTCTGACCATAACACGTGACCAGGAAGCCAGTTTATAGCGATGACCATATCAATCAAACATCGACACAGAGAAGACACGGTCTTCTTCCATAACACAAAGAACACCGGTTCAGGCCTGAAAATCAAAATGGAAAATATCTAAATTTCTAGATCTTTGAGTTAAGTGATGTCGAATAGTATTAAGGTTATTTTGACAATTTGATACAGGTAAACAAAATATTAATAAATAATCAGCATGTTGGTTAATAAAGGTAAAGGCTATTTGACAATTAATTAGGTTTGAGAATAAATAATTTACCCTTTATGACTCAGAGAGACTAGCTAATAAAAATAATAACTTACACAGTATTTCCCGAAACATTTATTTTATAAAGACAATAAATTACCCAGCATCAAGCAGAGGGATTATTTAATAAAGATAATAATTAACGCTGTACCAATTGGATAAAGTATTTGATAATAACAATAGCTTACCCTTCAGCAATGAAATCTTGCCCAGGTATCCATGCCGCGTCCATCTGTCTTAGACATAATGGACATCAACATTTATAAATTGATTGATTGAGTAATTGAATAATTAATTGATTGATTGATCGGGTGATGGGTTTAATGTGTAGTTAGTGAACTGTATTTCGTATATATTACGTCTTGGCATAGCAGGTGTGATGTGAAAAGGGTAAGGAAACTTTTTTAAATTTCAATCTTGGTAACAATCTGCTTCATCCAGGATATACCGCACCAGTATAACACACTAAAGACGGTTCATCAATCTTTTTCTTAAGGGGTTTCAAAATAGATATATACACACTAAAATCGAATGCACAGATAATTGAGAATCTGTTTTCATTTTCATACGAATGTTTGATATTTAGGTCTGAGAAAGTGAGAAAGAGGGTTAGAGTCCACAAACTGTTAGGATTTTGAGTTTGAGGAATGTCAAGATCGCACATCTTGATTGGTTCAGTTGTTCTTGCCTTCTTCGAAGGGATAGAAAATAAATCATAATATCCAAGTATTTAATTTTTGTACTGAAATGTAGGCGTGGTAAAGGACTTTTTAGTGCCACGTTGATGGTGACGATCCATTCATGCCGAGGCAGAGCCTTACACTCCATCAGTAATAAAGCGAGTTACCCAGGACACAGAACCAGCTCAAAGAGCGATCCTATAACACGCGGAAACAAAGATTATCAGTGTAACTATAATACATCTAAAGAGAGTTGAAGATACTAGTTTTAGCTGTGTCAATCGGAGAAGCTATCGTTCCTGCTTCAAGCCCATTATATTGAAGACAAATCACGTATACATCCCAAAGAAAACTCGGCCACGGGATACCAGAGAGTCTGAGAGCCCGGCATATGGGAGTTAGTATCAGAAAGGCGTCTTTGGTGGCCACATGAAAAAAAAAATGTCGTAGGAGATTATTCCAGTCAGGAAGCGAATTATAAATACAAGGCCTCGGCCAAAACGCTCCAGGCCCTGGAAAAGTACAGAATCATCTTTATATAAAACTTTATTTAAGTAGGTCCCTACTTCGAAAGAAAACTTTTCTTCGCACATACGGAAGGAGCTGGAAATATATTTGTTTATCAAGGGTTATCCCCGTCTCATCATAGGGAATACATCTTACAGGATGTCTGGGAGAGTGTGGAGCTGACCTGCAGCCCTTGTGGTGAAACATAACCTTCCTCATTAGACACCGATATAAACTAGCACATCAAAACCAGGACGCGGATTTAGAGAATTGGAATTAAATCCCTGCGCATTTTATGTTGTTACTACAGCAGTACTTAGCAGGATTCCTAAAATAACTAAAGCGATAGTTCGGAAGACGGATAAAGCGTTCATAAAGTGAACAACTATAGTAATAGTTAGGAAGACGGATAAAGCGTCCATAAGTTGAACAACTATAGTAATAGTTCGGAAGACGGATAAAGCGTTCATAAGTTGAACAACAGACTTTCCAAATCAGGATATCTGACAAACAGTTTTTTTTTTTTATGATGATTTATTTTCTTCCTAATTGGTCCACTCGTAGACCAGATACTTAAAACTCCAACCTCAACGATTTAAGGAATCTTCAATCAAGAAAGCACCAGCGGACTATCCTATAACCTGAATTCAGAAGAAGATATAGATTAGTACAGGAAAAGGTTGTAAAATAAATTGGAATATTCCTGTACATGTATCGGAATATTGTAAGAATGTTCCCATGATAATTTATTATTATTGTTATTGTTGTTGTTGTTGTTGTTATTACTATTATTATTACCACCATCATTTCTTAACACGCCAAGGGACATGGTATTTCTCTCTCTATTTTCACTGCTTATTAGAGGGTGATTTGGCTCTGACACAACTTTTTGTTGGGATAAAGGTTGACAAAATGGCCAGCCAATACACACAAGGTAGATCATTCTAAAAAAGAAAATCAAATCATTCTCCTTACCGTGGAGTCTCTGAATTCTAAGTACCCGGTACGTATTGACTGGCCATTTTGTTGTTCGTCTAGAAACAGTTCCCTCTTTGCTGTTTATATGTGTTTAGATGGTACAGATTGACGATTTCATTGATTTTTGTTTAACTTTTTACAAACTTCAAATTAAATCGGCCTTATTACAACTTTTTTTTTTCTCTGTTTAATTTACAATAAGTTGGTAGTACAATTAAGACGATTCATTCGCCAGTGCACTTTTTGCGGAAACATTACTACGACAAGAACAAGGATGGCTTACGTCAATACATTATTGTTGGTATTATTCTCAATCTGGAGAAAGGTACGAGCCTATTTTAGCATGCCTATTTTAGTATTAAGCATAATAGATAAACTGGTAACTTTAATGTTTGTTCAGAGATACAAATGCTCCAGTTTAATATCATCAAAATGTATTTTCCGCCTTCAAATAAATGGTACACTAACACCTATTTAGATCTACTTTAAAACATTGATTTATTTATTATTTAATTTAGTACTAAATCATTGCCATATTACGCCATATGTGCGGTATTCTATACTTGTGGTTAGGTCTATTGTGACTTGGTCATGATGTTTTTAAATATTTTTGTCTTTAAATTTGTTCTGGATTTTGCTTTAACTCGAGAAACAGTAGTACCTGTATTCTACTTGATTCGAAAGACTTCTACTTCTATTGAATCAATACTACCATGGAGCTTTATACAGATAGTTTCAATAGAACTTCAGTAGAAACATTTCAACTGAGGTAACCGTTCTAAAAATAATTCAAATTAAATTGATAGATACATTTAATTGAAAATGAGTAGATTGCCTTTCAGCCTGAATAATAACTATAGTCAGTTGGGTGAAACATTACAACTTTGGCTATCCATTTCATGTTTAAACATCGTCTAGACGTGGAAAATTCAGTTTAATGCATAGTAATTTTTGCAAATTTTCAGACATTTACAGCCACCCCAAAGTTTTTATTTCAGCTTAACAAGATTGATATCTATAAATTTAACTGGAATATTTGTCATGTATTTTGTATTTTTTTTTTAAATTATGGATGTATCCATTCATTTGAATTCTTATAAAAATAATACAACTATGGCTATCCATTTCAGATGTTTAACACTGTCTAGACATGGAGAAATAAGTTTAATGCATAGTAATTTTTGCAAATTTTTCAGGCCATAGTTGTAATATATTTACCTAACTGACTATAGTTATTATTCGAGTAGAAAGGCAATCTACTCGCTTTTAATTTAATTTATTTCTCAATTTTATTTAAAATTTCTTTAGACAGATTTCCTCAGTTGAAATGTTTTAATGTGCGTAATTTAACGAAAAGTTGCGGAATTTGCCGTGTTCGTCCATGAATGCCGACTTCCGGCGATCAACTACCTTAGCAAGGAACGTTAGTTCGTGCGCAACGGCCCTACACCCGAGTTGAACGGTATAGTTGTCTTTCTCTCTATACGTATAGAGGCCATTCGGCCTGATAAATCACTTTCTAGGTCAATCTTTGAACCCCAGAATCAGGCGGAAAACATGTCTTCACGGGTCATTAGAGATCTATCCTATTCTCGTCATATAATAGGAGATGTTGGGTGATCAGATTGATCTGAGTTTGATCTCGTAAATACGACTGATAAGCAGGTCAGGTTATGAACTAGTGGTGATAACGATAGCTCCCGAAGGCAGGGTAATGTTACGTTTAAGCCGTATCTTTTATGCAAGTACGTGCATGCTTTCTCTGCTTTCGTAATACCTGATATGTCAATTTTTGTCAACGTTTGAGAAACAGGCCTGGTGTGAGTACAACAGTTCACAGCACACTGTTCGTCTTATTGGACCATTGCACACAGTAAATAAAGTCCTTAACGGGCGCTACTGTATTGCTATTGCACAGGCGCAGAGAGTAGGCCCTACGGTTCAGTAAGACTAAATCTGGTCAGATTTCACTGTTTTATTTGATGGGGTAATCATTTAACATTAACGACCCAGTAAATTTCCTTAAGCCACAGTCGCCAAACTACAAAGAACAGCAAAAGTTTTGAATCTATGTAAGTTTTTTCTCCTCTCTGTTCTTTCCATTAGTTGTTTTGGTTGTTTTAGAAATTCTGTACACGGAATGAAGTCGCGTGTGTACGGTAATATCTCGACTAAGTCATGTCATCGTCGTGGCGTACATAGAGGATTTACATAATGAGCAATCGGCAACACCTCGCCTGATTTCTCGTTATTTCGCTGTCATCACTAAGCTCGGCCCTAAAGGGTGTATGAATATGCCTCAAAATCATGCAGTTTGTTCGCCGGAAGCCTAGGCTTTTTACCTCTGTATGCGCATAAACACATAAGCAAACATTGGGCAACTGGTCGAATTTCATATGTCTATAGATGCTCAAAGTTTAGTTTAGAAGTAAATTATGTCATGCAAGTGAAACAAATGGAAATTGTGCAATCTGTCTATATGGGCAGTTTACCTAGGCTGTGAAAAAAGTTCCAACCAAAATGGCGATGATCGTATCACGTCCGAGATGCATGATGTGCGCTGTACATTCGAGGACTTTCTGGATGCTATAATCAGTGAACTGGAGATATCAAAATTTAGTCATATGTAAATGTTAAAGATACAATAACTTCCATTGCGTAATGCAAATGTATGTAAAATATGGAAGAGGTGTTGATATAGGACTCCCTCGTCCTGTTCACTAATCCCTGTTCCTGTTTATATGGAAATAAATATTGTTTAAAACAAACTTTAGTCCTAGAGAGTTGTGGCTCAAAAGCTACCAGTATTTGCGGGATGGATTTGTCCTCGAAACATTAGAGCTTTCAAATAGCAAAAAATAAAACAAACGTAATATTAACACAATTAATCTATTACGCTCGGCAACCAACAACAGTATATTCCAAAAGATTGCTTATTTTTGCTGTATGGGGGCCGTTTTGTTACCCACTATAACCAGAGACTATAGGTCGTTTGACGAACCTGGTCTCTTCGCCAACGCCATGTTAAAATTGAACATTGGCGCACCCTAGTAGCTGGTGCTGATTTGCTGTCCGACAGAGCGTGATATCCAGAAGCAATTGTGACTCACATCGGTTATCTCCCTTTGCGATGTGTGGTGACAACTCGGCATCGACAACCTACGGACAGGGGGCGCCACAGTCTCGTCAATCTATAGTCTCTGCTATAACCGACTAACTTTCATAACTGATTTGCAATCTCGTCCTGTCGAACAAATTCGCGCCAAAATCAAGCTGTGGGCGCGTTGTGACTTCACTTTGTGGGCGGTCTAGCCTGTCCCCTTGCCTTTCACTCTGTTCAAGATACATACTAAAATAGGCTCGTACCTTTCTCCAGATTAAGAAGAATACCAGCACTAGTGTAATGACAAGCCATTCTAGTTGTTGTCGTTGTACTGTTTCCGCAAAAAAAAATGCGCTGGCGAATATATCGTCTTAATTTACTACCAACTTATTTACAATTTAGCAGAGAAAAAAGTTGTCACAGGGCCCATTCAATTTAAATCTGTATTAAGCAGAAAAAAGTAGATAAAATCGTGAAGGAGTGCCATCGAATACGCTATAAACTTACTCGATACAAACATCAAACAGAGAGATAACTCATTCTAAATTAACAACAAGATGCCCGTAGAGTCCAAGACTTGACGGTGGGGAGAATGGTTTGATTCTCTATTTTGGAATATTCAAGATAGTGTTGATGAACCGCTAGCTAGTACATGGTTAATGTCAATCAGTCTGACGTCATCAAGGAAGGCGGATCATAGCTAACGTCACATGATAGCATATAATATTTTAACGGTGGCGGGGTTTCGAACCTGAAAAACTGAAATTCGAGTAGTAAATTACTACTCGTTTATTCAGGCGGCGAATAAATGAAACTTACTATTCGAGTTTCATAAATTTGATATATCGAGTCACGAGTGTTAAATACTTTTTATCCCATATATGTCGTATTTATATTTTGTTTTCCGAAAATAAACAAAAAACAAAATTTCGCTGCGTTGAATAAAGAACCGAATAGGGCGCAAAAATTAATACGCACAGATCTGGGTCAATCTAAAATGTCTATATATGCGTTATAGAAAAAAAAGTTGCCGTTTCAATTCAATGTCTATTAATTCATTTCCTGAAATTTTATACAAAATGACACGAAACTAATTTTATTTAGAGTCAACATGTAACAATTAATCCTGTGTAGGACAGTTGATGGTCGCTCGATAACTCTTACCTTGTGTCTCAGCCGCCATTACTGAACAGCCTAATTCTCCATTACACACGCGCATCGCCACAACTTCCGCTATATAAGCCACGATGCGTGTGCGTTTTGGTGAATTAGGCAGTCAAGTTATGGTGGCCGAGACACAAAGTAAGAGTTATCGAGCGACCGCCAACTTTTGGCGATAACTTCAGAGTCGATAGTTATTTTAGTAAAATGACAGCGGATTTGAAAAACCTGATATTTACTCATTTACGCTTTCTTCTTTGTCCTCAGGCTTTGAACTCAAAGGCGTAGGCTACGCGCAAAAGGGCAACTAGAATCATTCCAACATCGCGTACAACAACAACGCCCACGGCAGCAGCGGGTTTGGGAGAAGTTTTAGTGTCAGTTCCAAAATGGAAGCCCCAGAGAAACCGTTCCGCCAAGAACACCAGAAACCAAGACGCCATTTTGTTTTGCTGAGTACAGCTCGTTCCGGATCAACATTGATGAAGGAGATGTTAAATAATCACCCAGAGCTTAAATGTATAAAAGAGCCGCTTAACAGTGACATACTGGCAGAGAACAATCTAATCGGTGCTCCGAAACCCGATTTACTCAAATATATCCAAAAACTATTGCGAGAAACTCAACAAACCGTTGCTGGAATAAAAGTTTGTTTAGCGCAATTCGCTGAAACTGGTTTGTGTTTGGAGGACATTCTAGAGGTCATGACCCAGCCAAAAGTCATCTTGTTGTACAGACCAAATATGCTAGATACGTTTGTGTCTCTGACGATAGCCACTATCACGGATCAATGGTATTTATCCATTTCGGAGACGCCAAAACGGACGGCGGTGAAAATTGACTGGCAGGAGTTCAGAAAGTACACAGCCACAACGAGAAAATACTGGATGACCAACTTGAAAGAAATGAAAAATATACTTGGAGCAGACGATTATGTTATTGTAACCTATGATGAATTTATGGAGGGTAAAAATATAGTGACTCAGAAAATGTTTCGTTTTCTCAAATTACGGGAACTGGATTATCGTATTCGACACTATGGTCAGAAACAAAACCCTACGGACTTAATGAGCAAAATTTCTAATTTTCAGGAAATTTCTAAGTTTATGGACTCTGAGACTGAACTGTTGACGTTAAATTTGTTATAACTAACTTATTGTGTTGGTCAAATAAATATATTGTTTTGAACCTATCTGTCGCCATTAAAGGGAAACCCCAGTGATCTTTTGAAACAAAACTTATTATTTTCCTTGTGCATTGGGTGAGGCATTATAACGTGTTACATTTGGAATCGAGAAAGCATAGCCGTTAATTATTTTATATCAAAACCGTTTTGTTTTTCTCTGATAAATGGACATAAGTTATGCTTTTCTCTGAAAAAGGGACATAAAGTTCCCTTTTTCTCTGATAAAGAGCATACAGTTTCGTTTTTCTCTGATTACGGGATATACAAAAAAAATTTCTGATAAAGGGACATAACGGGATTTTTCTGATAAAGGGACAATTTTTTTTAATCTGATTGAGGGACATGAAGTTTGTTTTTTCTCTGATAAAGGGACTGAAGTTTCGTTTTATCTTATAAAGGGACGGAAGTTTCGTTTTTATCTGATAAAGGGACGGAAGTTTCGTTTTTATCTGATAAAGGGACGGAAGTTTAGTTTTTATTTGATAAAGGGACGGAAGTTTTGTTTTTACCTGACAAAGGGACGGATATTTCGTTTTTACCTGACAAAGGGACGGAAGTTTCGTTTTTACCTGACAAAGGGACATAAAGTGTTGTGTATTTGCTTTGATAGGATCAAACTGGAAGTTGTAACATGTATGATGGCACAACGTATATGGCATGGCACGTTCACGATAGGCCTACAGATGTCTGTTAGATGTGAAACTTGTTAAGGGTCTCTGTGACGGGGTTGTCTATAGAATTTAGTTCCAATGTGTACGCATTTGGTCCTCAGATCCCCATATCCTCTGAGTGCGCGATTTCGAACACTCGCTCGGACTGTATGTGGGTGTGTCTGCCAGCTACCAGGCGAAGATCGTTGGTTTTCTGGGTTCTACCCAGTTCTCTTCCTACAGTTTAACTGTCCAATTTTATGTGATTGGGATATATAGCCATGTTGGCCTAACATCAGGAAAAAACAATACCATGGTAATTAAAAATAGCAACATACTGTGGATAAGAGTTAAGGATTCTGCCGCGCACACTCCCTTGTTTTCCGATTTTCTCTCTCATGGATCGATTATACGAAGCAGTCTCTGAGTAACTGATAAAACATTGAATCATTCACATTTCTTTATCATGATTGATTGATTGATTGGGGTTTTACTCCGTATTTAAGTTTATATCGCTAAAATGACGGCGTGCCATGCCAATCGGTGGGAGAAACTCTCTTTAGGACGCTTGCAACACAGAAGACATCGCCATACATTTAAATGATGAAAACAGTACACCGCCACAATTTGACTTCCTGATGCCCTTTAGCTCGGTGAGCAACAGGACACAGGAGGCTTTCAACCAACCACCCGCCAATTGTTTTTCACAAAACACGATTAAATTCGGGAGTGTCATTAATTTATTATGATAAGTTATAAACGTGGTTCGCTGTGGGTATATCACTTACACGATGACTTTGCCACGGCAGTGATTGGTGGAAGCCTGAGAGAAAACCTCGTAGAAAAAAACCAAGCCTTAAATACCCTTATATACATGAGGTCTAGTTTAGGACTTGCACCCCCGCCCCCGCCACCGCGGTGGTAATGTTTTCAACATGCCGAACGTTAGTTATCATCTTAATGGAATTGTGCAAAACAAAACAAAAATTATGAAAGTTTTCGAGGAAAATTTATAGCTAAAAAGTTCTGGAAGTTATTTTGGTTTTTGTTCTTGCGTTTTCAAATATAGTTTTCGCAAAATGATAATAATACCCTGAAAGGGCAAAAAAAAAGGAAAGTCATACTCAAAGTATAGACCATAGCAAGGTGTTAATGAAACTACCGTTACATTTCTTGTAGAATTCGTTGTTTTCCACTGAAAGACACCTGATATACCAAGGTAAAATTCTCCTTAAACAAACAAACAAAAAACCCATAATAATAATAATAATAATGAAGTTAAACTCGATAGATTTAACCAGTCACTGGAATGTATGGAAATCCCTGCTTGATAATCATTTAAGAACGATGTTAAGCTTACAAAGATAAGTAACACTGGTATAAAGTATGAACAATCCAACATATTATGACATAATCTGTTTGTATACTAGATTGAGATTTTACGCCGTACTTAAGATTATTTGCATAATATGACGGCATGCCAGCCCAATCGGTGCGGGAAATTCACTCTTATAGACGCTGGAATCACAGAAGACATCCCAATACATTTACACAACGAAAACAGATCACCACCGCAACTCGCCTTCCTAATGTACCTTAGCTCAGTGAGCACCAGGGCACAAGAGGCTACCACCCAACCACCCGCCAATTGTTGTTTCACAAAAGTCGAGTTGTAGGCCTAAGTAAACATAATAAACCAGGCTGTTTAAATAGACACTGATTGCTACGACTAAGAGGTGACTGTGGTCTACATTTACGTTATCGAAACGTTTCCAAGAACTGTAATTTGTGGGAATTGGCATTCAGTCAAATCCAGTTCAATGTACACAGATAACGAGCATTCTGTGATTTGAATGTATGTTAACTATTCGGACCAATAAAAATAACCGTAATGGTTTTGAAGGTTATACTGTTTTCCCTTTGGTGGAATTAAACGTCTCCGTCGTTAAACAATAAGTGTCTATCCACATGCGGATAGGGAGAGAAGTCATCCGGCCCATATTTGGTCATAAATACCACGTCACAACTGGGTCAGAGCAGAAAACTGCTGATTGGTTAATATATAAGAGATGTGTGCATTATTTCTACTGTGGCTATTGTTACGGCAAATTTTAAATCTCAAATATTGGAGTGTAAAAGATAAATAAAACATAATTAAAACCAGAAAAATACTGTCACTAAAAAGGTAACTTACCCTAAGTCCGATCCCCGACATAATTTAAAAAAAAAATAAACCGAAAAAGAGACCACGGGATCGAACCCAAGACCTCATGATCCGCTGCCACGCACTCTACCACTACACCACACCCTCCGCTGGAAGTGCTCAGTGAATATTAAGTATACATTTTCAGGGTCAATTGTTGTCAAATTTGCGCATGCATGGCGGAAATATGTTAAAATAGCCTCGTTCACCTAATTTATAATGACCATATGGGCCGGATGACTTCTCTCCCTATCCGCATTTTGTCTATCCAGGACTTAAAGATACCATTTCTGTACAACACTCAAATTGTTTTGCACGAGGTTTACTGGGGCGAGTCGACCTGTGTGGGCGTACCGGTTTGATGCCCTTAGGAGGCATTTTCGTGGCAGTTACGTGGAGGTTTCAAGCAGGTTAAGCTGGGGTTTCAAGCAATTCAGCGGAGCATAAATACACCACGTATATCCTTTACTGCGCCATCTAGCGGACCAAAGATAGAAAATAGAAGAGAGAAGAAAAAAAACGAGATGGAAAAATTACCCCTGCTGATTATCGACAATCATGACTCTAAGTCTGCAAAAACATTGTCACGATCGCTAAGCTGGTTTGTAGAGTCCGTCAAATGTATTGGAAATATTTTAGTGTGGGACTCCACTGATATAGAGAAGACTCAATTTGTTTCAACTGAAGACGAACGATTCCGTGTTGTTCAATCCGATAGAAGGTTTCTGTGTAGCGGTGACGAAGGCTTAAATGTAAGGTTAAACCGATTATGATTAATCTCAAAATTACATACTTAAAATCAACGCTTATCTTACAATCAAGGTTATTGTATTTATTACATTGTTGAGCTGTCGTTGTAGATTGAGTTTGCGCATGTGCGAGCCTAAGCCGCCCTTTTCGCTGATCTCTTAGAGCCTTTATTGTCTGGATGTACAGGGTTTACATTATTTTGCAAGTCATAACATATTTACAACAAATATATTTCAGAAAAGACCATTGCAAAGGCCCAGCGCATGCATTCTTCGAATTTAGCCAACCCAATAATCGAATGAAATTACTCTCAACGCCACCTGCAACAAAGAAGTAAATGCAGCCCATTTACTTCGTGATTCTTTTCAGCGTATTGTAAGGGTGGGTTATTTTGACTATAGCCCAAGGGTTAGAAAATAAAATATACTCTGTCAAAAAAGAAACGCATAGGCGAAATATTAATAGATTTATCTCTTTAATACAAAGCGGGATAATTCAGTAATTTTTGGGGGTAGCACAGTTAAAGTTGGTACAAATATGTGGTAATGTTCTCGCTATGGACCGACGGCAGCGGAGGCGTATTCG
>JAVFBZ010207203.1:0-13369 GCA_032466195.1 Katharina tunicata
TTATTGTATAGGCATCTAAAAGACGACTTTCAATTTTCAATTTATTTAGACAAGGTCATAAACTATAAGCACAGAACTGCCCTAGTACAATTTAGAACATCATCGCATAATCTAAGAATTGAAACCGGTAGACACGGTAGCAATAGGGTAGCAATAGGGTAGTATGGTTGTGTGTCCTTTATATAACGAGTTACAAACAAAATTCATCAAACCTTACTTTTGGAAAAAAAAACAAACATGTTTAAAGTGATTCAACTATTGACATCTAATTCAACCGCCATTTTAAGGAAAACTGCTCGTTTCTTGTATGAAGCAGGCGAACTACGTAAACGAGAACAATTTGTAGTTAATTACCTTGTTATTTTATCACTATCTGTCAAACGTATTATGTACTTAAAATGTATTATGACAAGTAGCATATTTATGCTAACGTCAATAAAACTATCTGAATCTGAAAGTTCAATCATCATATTTTGGGATTGGTCTGGTGTACTATAACCGTATCCTGGATAGCCTGGGGGTGTCGCGACGTTCACTCCCTGGTACGCAGTATGAGTCTGTGGTATTACATGATATATGGGTGAGGGTCCTTGTTGTAACATGCCTGCTTGGCCCGTGTTGTCTTGTGGAATAGACTGCATGGTGTTGTTGTTGTTGTCGACGACGGTAGTCACACAGGTGAACACATTCTTAGCCTCTCTTTACAATCAAACCTCATTATTTCGATAATTTGTAGGCCAATTTGTATTCAAATTTAGATTTTTAATTTTATAATAATCTATTAAAGATGTATTGATTATGTTTTTAATATTTGTGATTGTTTTTAAAAGATTACGTTGCATTGGGTTTAATAGTTTCCGAGTAATGTTCTGTGTATAAAACACGTTTTCCTTTAACTTTAAGACCTTTCCATCGTTAAGGAATATAGCCTAGCGGATAGCGCTTTAGACTGTCACCGAAACGATCCTGGGGCCATTTTCACAAAGCCTTTGCGACGTTTCGATTCTCAGTGGTCGTGACGACACAATACCTTCAACACTCGGCGTCATAGTAACTGAGTGTGCGTAAATTTGCGAAGGCTTTGTGAAACCGGCCCCAGGATCGCATCTCCTTGAAGGCACAATTTTTTTAAATTTTGGTCAATTATATTTTTGAACCTCTAATAAGCAAGCAATATTATATAGTAATCTCTGTCCAATGATAAGATTTTATAAACTTGGAAAACTTATCACCTTTTTACCGGGTTATCATCTAGTTTTGTTTTGTTATTTGTTTTACCTTTACATAATCCACACATCTGGATGGAATGTATGGAAATCCTCTAACTGTTACCACCTAAAATGTATATAACTCATGCGACAGAAATACCAGATCTTTGGTGCAATGGCACTACTAAGGTAGAGTTGGTGGTATGGCGGATATTTCCGTTTAATGCCGCGTTTATAAATGGTCGAGTTATTTTATGTATGAAATAAATGTAATAAAAATCCTAAATGCATTAATTATTGGCTCGGAAAAGGAGAAATCGAAATGTTGTGAAACACGTTTGTATTTATATAATTTATATGATAAGATTATATTATGAGTTACTGTTAAGGAATACCCGAAGATTGTTATGCGGTGCTGATAAATATAAACCAGTTAAAAGAGTATCATAGGCGCTTAACATGTCACATGGGTAACAATAGAAAATATTTATAAAAACGCCACCTCGATGTTTGTGTTATGGATTTTCGTTATAATAATTTTGGAATATTAAACCATTTACAGCACAGTTTTTAAAAAAGGTATATAAACTAAAAGTATGGATATGTCATTTTCCTTCAGCGTTTTCGTAAATTAGCACTTTGATTGCATCAGAGTACAGAAGAACAAACGTTTAAGCAAACTCTGCCTTCGAAGCAAATAAAGATTTAAAAGTGCATTTGCCGCGTGTCTATTAAAGTCGGATGTTATTTTATCACCACACCATTCCCGAACATGCAGGAACATTTTATGCCCAGGTTAAATGTTTCTGTCCACTTCAGCTGTTAATTGCCAATTACAGTTTCATATTTTATCTTATCCAGCAATAACATAACTAACAGATATGGGCGATTTTCTCTGACCAAACCTACAGTATATAAAAAAAACATGGTGACTATATCTGGGAATTTGAACAACATCATTGAAACACAGGCTCACCGGTAAGCCATGTTTAGATTATTTTTAAATATATGTCTTGGTATAGTGTTTCACGTGAGGAGTTGTCATATTTTATTGGACAAGATTTTTTGTAACTTCTGAATCTGAATTATTATCAAACATAATCCATAACTTGCTTGTTAGCTCGCCAACTTCTACAAAAAGATATGCTAATAGGCAGAACACGCCACACGAATGGGACAGATTGTTGGTTGGATTATATGTGGTACGACAAAGCTGATCTTGACTCTCTGAATTTGACAGACTTGATGTGTTCTTTAATTCTTATATTTTAAAATGTATATCATTCGCTTGATAACGGTCTCAGGACCGAGACCGAAACGTCGCTTTGCTTCAATAAAGAAGTTGGAATCCATAAAGTTATGTCTTCTATTACCTCAACTTCTAAATGCCGTTCAAACAGTGTATTATTATGTTTGTTTGTTTGATTTGGTTTCACGCCGTACTCACGGTTAATGTACTTATATAATAATAATAAATAATAATAACTTTTTATTTCAGAAACAAAGTTCCATAGATAATTACAGATGTACATACAATGTTGATTCCAACCAGATGTAAAGAGCTATAACGCCCTGTATAACAAGCTATAACGACGCTGACAGGACAGGACAAACTATTTACATAACATAAGTAAAATCGGACAGCACAATACATCGGCTCCCTGTTACACGTTAACAGAGAGCACCAGGACACAGGAGCTCTGCCTTCCACCCCCCCACTGTATTATTATGTCACTTTAGAGTATTGTTATGTAGAATATGTGGGTTTACTAAAGAAATATAGTTTGGTAAAAGGTATGCACTTGGTAAAAGACACATTTTTGTAAGAGATTCATTGACCTGCTTTTATTAAATCATTAACACAGGAGTCTATAAAATACCGTTTCATCCATTCAGTTTTAACAGAAACTAACTAAGTAGACTTCCCCAGTTGACTAAATAAAATCCGCTGGATCTATTTCATATTTTGAATGTTTGGTGTACTTAACGACTAGTCCTTTACTCATAGTATGAACTTGCAACCCATCTAAAGTTTTGAAGAAGGTTAAAGGACAAGTCGGGCGACTTCTGCAAACAATAATTGCTAGTTAAATACATTCAGCTTTCGCATATTATGAACATCTTCCCTTTATGTTTGTATATACCTTGTTTTAACTGACTACCTAATCCATCGGGATTGTCAAACCGTTATGCTAGCCAAACATATTGTCTTAACAGACAGTCAAGGGGTGACCTTCCTCCTATTACATCAGCATACATGCTGTTATACAAGGCCTTCATATACAGATACTTGAAGCGGGCTAGCGTATCCAATATCTAACAATTCGCATTTTACGATTGAAAACCATAGGATAGCTTCCTAATTCGGATAAAACTAAAACGTTTGTGGCACTTTTTCTTACTCGTAAAATTCTCTTGCAAAACGAAACAAGTACACATTCAACTGATTTCGCACCGTGGAAACCCCAGCCTACCTTCATTCTCCGTGGGCTGCCTATCGGGAATAAATGTTATTTTTATAATTTTATATCCGGTAGAAAATGTATATTTTAAATACGAAATACTTTGTATCAATCAATATACAGAATGCGTAAATAAATTAATATTAAAAACAATTCCAGTGTCAGCGTTTAACTTAATAATGACACAAGCAGATGATTCACACACTTGGGCCAATGCATATGCATTTGGCATAACAGGTTCATAGCTACCGACCCATAAGTTGGCAGGATTTTCAACTTCTGGGTATAACGATTAGCTACGTTTCAGCCTAGTAGTTAAGGCGGTTTTTAAGCAACGGTTACGAATCTCAACTGAATTGAAAACGTTCTTAGACTGAAACGTTGCTTATCAATACATCCGGAGATGGAAAATCCATCAAAGTTACGTTGTGTTACGTTCGCAGCTTCTAAATGCCCTTCAAACAAGTTACATCACTATACTTTCAACTTGGCCAACTTGCTCAGTAAATTGCGTCACAACTTTGAAGAACGACATTCAACTGTTATAAAACGTTCCTGACAAATGTTCGGGACTATCCATCAAGTCTCAAGTTAAATGTATTGTCGCAACTTTTATACGCCCCTAACAGAAGATAATATGTAGCGTTCTACTGGTTTCCTAGCGGCTATACTGTCGTGCCGTGTCCGGTGTGTATAGGTCTTAAGATTCATTAAAAGAGAGGACATCCTTTGGTGTAATTTAATCTGATAACACATTTCACAAATCCAATGTTTACACTAATTTCAAATCGGGTAGAACCAGTTGATATGCTAACTGGAATATAAAACAATACTACTACATTCCCTTTAAGCTGTCTACTGGGAATTAAATAATTTTATTAATTAAATTTGTGAATTTGTATTTTCAAAAGACACCAATACCTTTTCTGCGTACTTGATAATCTTGCAGCAGTCAACTAAAATATTGACTAATACCAATAGGGCCTGTAAGTTATGTCATATGATGAAAGAGATTCCACGAGATTCATTCCAATTCCGGTTTTAAGCTATCTTTTTAATACATTTAACATCCAGCAGGAAGTTAAAAAGATGACAACTGTCCAGACTGAGTGTAGTCACATAACTGAACCCGTCAAAATGAAAGAAAACCCATTCTGAAAGAAGTCAGTGCCACCACAGGTTTAAGCTAGTACCCGTGAGTTAAGTAGAAGCGAACGAGTCTTACATAGCCTATCAATGCATATATAACATAAACTGATCTCATTTGAAGAGAAAAAAAAAACTAGAAACTTTCGGGTTTCAAATTGTGGCAGCTTTATTACTCTGTAGGACAAGACTACTATGACGAACTTGATTGCCATTGTTAAACATGGATTGAAAATGTCAATATTCCCGGGAATCGTATTCTAAAAAAAACAAAAAAGTATGGGGTAAATATTCAGTCTAATTATATTTTGCAATACACAAGTAATGGCGCAGACAGGGATGGTGAAACTACATCTATTTGGGGTTATATTTGAAAATCTTCAGATATCTTGACAAATCTATGAGTAGAGTAGTCTGTATGTTAATAGTCATTGATAATAATATTCATGTAGAATAAATACATTTATACTCATTCATCTAGTATATATCTTCAACTTTGTCAAATAAGTCTCGATATAAATATGTTACATACATTAGGCCCTATACAGTATTTACGGTATACACTTCTTACGGTAGACATCTTTTACGGTTTAGAAATAGAAGATAGAAGGTTGAATTGATTAATGGCATGTAAAGGATAACTCGGTGGTCCACAAACACATTGCAACTGAGAACAATTTTACCAATAAATCTTCGGTTAAATGGATATGCAAGCTAACTGTTAAAATGTTACCTGTTCATTTTTATCGCCTCTATATATGACAGTCTTCTTCGACACTTTCAACGATTTCGTGGATTTCGTCAGTTAAACAATCAATTCTTCTTTGTATCCATGGTTTTATACAATAAGGCGTCTAGAAGTAAGCAAAACAAAACCATTAGTAACATTGTCTGTTAGACTGATAAAACATAGTCGGTAAAACAATAAGTTACATATAGTTATGGTTTATAAGAGAAAGAATGCCATGGGTCCATCATGATCGGAAGATTTGGTGTACATAATATAGCTTGTTCATGTAGATGCTAACACAGTTTTCAAGCATAAAGATAACAAAGTAAACACTACAGAATTTTTAACAGAAAAAAGATTTACATAAAATCATTAAACAAATATATTAACTTATGTGTATACTCAGATAGTTTAGATTATCCCATGGTGTCTCAAAGACTTATAGTTCGAAAAGGTTAAACATTGTTTAAGAAACAAACCAAAGTACGACGTGGTAATAAAGAAATCCTGATCAGGGTTATATTACTGGCCTAGATATTTGAATTTGTATTGCTTTCATTATTTGTTTGTTTGCTTATTCAGGCTGGTTTGTATTAACACAAATACACGTACACAGATCCACGTCAAAAATAAATTATTACCTCACCTCGGTAAAATGTTTTTATTATTATTATTATTTTCACGTTCACGTTCGTTTTTTGGGGTCTGAGTAACTTGTTCGAGATCTTCGATGTAAATTTAAATTCAAACAAATAACTACACCTTTGAGGTGTATGGTACATACCACAACTCCACCACATTTCCGAATAACCTTTTTAGAAAGCCTTTCCTGCCTTCTCACGAGACGCCTTAGAAGTTTTAACTCGTACCGGTCCGCACAGTCATTTATGTTCATTGGGGCATTGTCACTAAGTGAAGTTCCTATGGAACACGGGCAGCAATCTGGAATATTGGGGAGTTCTAGGCTGAAATAGTAAAATTCATCATTTATTTCTAGTGAAAGTACACAAAGTGGTATTAGGAATGCTTGAAAATTATTTCTACTCTAATCTTATTTTTTCTACTTCACTAAGATAGCTGTGCGGATTTCTCTAAAAC
Source organism: Katharina tunicata (assembly GCA_032466195.1). Lineage (NCBI taxonomy): Eukaryota > Metazoa > Mollusca > Polyplacophora > Chitonida > Mopaliidae > Katharina > Katharina tunicata. The sequence continues at coordinate 6,645 of JAVFBZ010207203.1, forward strand.
ATTATAGGTTGTTTGGCCCTCAGAGATCCGTTTAAAATGGAAGCATAGACATTTTTTTGCGACACCGGTTGCCCCAAAAATGTGACGTTCCATAACGCGTAGATTTTTTTAAACTCTTACAATAGCTGGTGAGTCAAGTTCCCATAAGAAACATTCGGACAGAAGTTATGTAACGATGTGCCACAACACAACGTCAGGGTGGATAAGGCTATAAAACCCATCTCCCATCTAATAAATGAACAGACTAACGACTCGCCAGGTTGTTATCATAGGGGACGCCAATCCGTAACAGTTGCTGACGAATGTTTGAAATATTTTCCGAATAAAAGTCAATGAAGCAGCAGTCATTGGGCAACCTTATCGCAGTTTGGAAGGTCATATATAAATCTGAAGACCGATGCAATAAGGTCATCGGAACGGGAATCACTCCACAGCGACTGAATGGATAAACAAATCACTTTGGTCGCTTCCTTTACTTGACATACTATGGGACTACAGGATACAACGCATTGTAAGTAGACTGGAATGTTAAAAATGTCTGCAACAGCTAATGAAAGATTTACCGTAGGCAAAATCAATCTGCGTAACAACTTTTTTGTTCACCATCAACGGAGTTGATTTTTCGCGTGAGACGCTCATTCCAAAAACCAAAAAGCGTCGTAGAGCGTAGAATGTATCGCCCTACACTCTTATTGTAGTGGGCTCTCCTGCGCTGCTACTTTACCCTATTCCCTTACAATCAAATATATCATGGTTATTGCAGCCAGCCTACATGTTGGCTACAGCATGCAACCCACTGCTGAATGCTTCAGTATGGTATTACGCTGCATTGCGGGCTTGAGTTGGTCATGTTAATAAAGGTTACTTGCCAGTTATTGCCACAACAATTTGATATACAAACTATATTAGAGAAACTATCGTTTGAACTGAGAGTTGATTTAGGCAAAACTAAACACGGAAGCCAGTAAGTGCCACGCATAAAGTTATTTTATAAATTACAAGAATATTCTCGTAAATACGAGATTTGTTTTAAATACTGAAATTCCTTCAGGCTTAATTACGGAAGCCAGTTTGTGCCACGGATAATATTATTTTCCAAATAAAATATTCGTAATTACGAGAAAAACATGTGCAAAAACGAGAATATTCTCGTTATTACGAGAATAAAATCTATTATTTACGAGAATATTCTCGTAATTAAGAGAATAGCATCACGTATTTACGAGTCTTTTGACTCTTATTACGAGAATTTTGTTTAGAAAATAATATTGTCCGTGGTACTAATTGGCTTCCGTAGATTTAAGCAAAACGAAGAAATGAATAGGTCCCTGAGCGAAGATGTTATCAGTCTTTCTCAGAGACGTGTTTGCAGCATCAATGTTCAACAATGTCGATTAATCATGTATACAATGATTGTTAGAAAGCATTAAATACTACAGATTGGGCTATATTGAGCGAACCGTATAGTTCATGAGCTTTTTGGCGGCAAATTTCAAAGAAGTGAATGATCCATACGTTTTATCGGCCTTTATGTTCAGGATCTCATAGGTGCTTGCTGGGAACACACAGGCCAACGTTATTCTCCCGGATAACAATAATTTTGACAAGATGAAGTCGTGCAATAAGTTTGAAACACAAATTTCCGCTAATCCCCTAGGAAAATTTTGTTGCGTCATAGAGTTATGTTATTTTTCTCTGTCGGTCATTTCATGAAATCACTAGACCAAAGATTACTGCTGAGGTACTTGACACACCCGTTATTGTGCGAGTTAGAGAAATCAATACGTCGTCTTAATTTCAGAGATTTTGTTGGGTCATGGTGCCGCATTAGCTGTTGTGCATTCCGTATGAATGGAGTTTTGCGTTTCAGGTATTTAACACGTATTTGATATACTTTTATCTGAGATCCTTCATCATTATAATGATTTTTCCGGAATCTTCTGCGAGACTTCCACCTCTAATGTATCACCGGGCAAATTTGTTTCTCCCAGGTTAGCTATCAATGTTTCAGAAACCAACTGTCAGAACGCAATGATGCTTAACACATCACTATGTGGATGAAATTCCTATAGTATGTAAACAGGAACACGTACAGATGATTGCGTTTTGTAGTTTAATTATATAATTATAATAATTATTGTTCTTGTGCGTTTTGCGGTGCGAGAATGACGACATTTATTTTATTCTTATTTGTATTGTATTGAATTCAACCACACAGGCCGCAAGGTCTCACTTAAAGGCAGATTGCTTTCAATATACAGCTAAAATATAAAAAGAGATAAAACACATCAACTACACAGACATTATTAAGTACAGAAAGCTATGTCAAATGATTAAGAGCCACAGGTTAACCGCAACAAAACCCAACCTCCACGACAAAAACCTAATAGGCAACCTAATCGACACCCCCAAACCCCTGACAAACAACATTATGTATTCAATGTTGTGATTAATTTATTGTAGAATGGAAGCACTCAAATTGATTTACCCAAAACTGCGACATGAATCAAGATAATCAAGTTCTCAATACCACTGAAAATACAGAAAATAAAGTACCTGATATCAGTGATAATAACATAGGAATAGACATTGGTCCTTTACCAAGTGTTTATTATTTGGCTGTTAACTTGTTACACAACTTATGTTACAATTAACGTGAACAATGAATCAAATCTGTACATGCCACGATATATATTTGTGTCGCAAACAGTAACATTCTCGAAAAGTATCATAGAGAAAGGTACTGTACAGAAAACAGACGCAATACATTGTGACAGCTAACAGTGGAAAATAGTGTTATATATGTAAATACTCTTATAGCAGACGTGAATGTGTGTTTAAAATTGTACCTTCGCTGGAAACACAATTTGTCTTGTGACTTTAAAATGTGTAATAGAACCTGTTCTTCATTGCTTACATTGGAAGATAGCAATTGTTTCTCTAGACGATATAGTGATTTTCTCGGGAGATCTTGAAAGTCACATGGCCCATCTACGACAAGTGTACACTAGATTGCGTTCAGTCAAATTAAAGTTGAAACCTACCATGCTTTGTTTCATCTGAGTGTTCTCATATTGCTGAACCATTGTATTCTCTGACAAAAAATAGGCTTTGTTTTCGTGGTCGTCTGAATCCCAGATCCACTTGGACTCTCTCTAAGACTGGCTTAACTACATCACCATTCATCGGTTATCCAATACATGATCAACTATTTATCTTGTCGTTCATTGTCGATGCAAGTTTATTTTCCGTAGAAGCCGTATTGTGTTAAATACAATAGGGCGTAGAGGAAGTCGTAAGTTACGATTGCAGATCATTGAATTCAGCTGAACGCAATAATGGAACAGCACAAAAAGAGTGTGCCGCTTTAGTATACGGGTGTAAATCGTTTTGGCTACATTGTAAAACATAGCTGATTGGTCGCTATTGTTGATCATAATGCTTTCCACGTCTATTATATATGTGTAATGGTAATCGGAAATGCGGTGCATTAGTCCTTATTTAGCTGAAGCCCCACAGCAGAAAATTCATTGTAACACGTTGTTAGACTATCTAGATGACAAGAAACAACGTGTCGATGTTCTCACTGTCAGTCCATATTATTTTGTGCACAGTTAACTTCTTTTCCATGCTTGTCTCATGATGGGAAGGGACACCCTCCCCAGTGTCTTGTACAACTTGTTATTCCTCAAATACTAACCAAAGATGTACTTGCTCAGACTCATGACTCTCCTTTCTGTGGTGGTCACTATGGAATCCATCGGTCAATGGAGAATACAAGACATTGCGCTGTGGGTGAAATCATGCCACGTTTGCAACTCACTTAAAAATCCACAGCGGCCTGTTATGGGAACAAATCAAGAATATGCCAGTGGGTTTCCCGTTTCAACGAATCAGAACAGACATTTTGGGCCAACTTCCGGCTTGCCAACACAGTAAATATACTTACCTGGTTGTCTTCGTCGATTCCTTTGCCAAGCATGTAGAGCTGTTTCCGGTTTCAAATATCAAATCGACAACTATGGCCAAGTGATTTTCGAAGGCAGATTCTGTGGGCATAGGTCACCGGAATCATTTTGACAGAGGAAGTAATATTTTGTCACATGTGCAACAACGCAATTTCTGCCTTGAAATTACTGGTGTCTGAATGTGTTAACTAACAGCAGGTGGTTGATTGGAAAGGTCCTTTGCGTAAAATATAAGAGAGAATAAATCTTTCCCCGATTGACTTAATTGTAGTTTAATCTTTATGGTTGGAGGGGCAATCTTTACTAGTGAGATAATCATATTTATCAATTTACACCTTGTCAACAGTTATCTATCAACAGCTTAAACTAGCTTATGAACAACTAATTTATTAAATTAGTGAATATCAAGTTAATAGAATTTCAATAAAAAAAAAGAGTTTGAAGTTTGACTACTTATCATTTAACCTCAGCGCCAGTATAGTATTAAAACGTACCATAGCATTGGGTTAACAGAGCAGCTCACAACAACTTCCCACATCCGTAGATTGTAGAGCAACTGTCGATTTTATTTTAATCTCGCTTCGTTATGGGAAGATTTAGGCTACCGAAAGTAATTTCATTTGTTTTTTCCTTAGGTTTTCGGAAACTTTCTGATGAAGTGAGGTCTATCAGCCATGGCCCGCAAAATTAACGATGGATCATTCACCATTGATTAAAGTTAGGTCTAATCTAACCTCAAATGCTAAAAACATAAATATCTGCATGATTGTATTCAAACTGTATCCCCCATACACCAGGATGACTGGTCTGGGTGTCATAAAGTTGAACTTGAATAAAGTTTAACTTGAACTGGAAGACTCTTTAACTTTAATGAAAAATTTGACTGCATGATTTAATGTCCAGGAGGTGGACTAGCAATATTGGTGAGAAAAAGATGCAAGTTCAAAAATTCTAGAAATAGGTAAAGACAGTTTTTTGATAATCAAATTGGATAGGAAATGTTGCCAAACAGAGAATGACTTATTTATCTGTTTTGTTTATATACCAGCTGAGAACTCGCGTTTTTATAGACTCGTTGACAATGATTTCTTTTTTTTTGATTTAGAAAATAGTTTAGTGAAATACATGCGTCCCTCAAAAATTCAAGCGCCAGTTTGCTGATGTGTGTGACTATGTTGAAGAGATTGAATCGAGAAAGTCTCAAGATAGTGTATGTAAAGGTTTTGGTAGACGTCTATTATATATGTGTAAATCACTTGGACTAAGAATTGTGAATGGTAGAGTAAAGGGAGATAAATCAGGACATATCACTTTTTTCAGTAAAAGGTGTTTCAGTGTGAACGATTACTGTCTTGTGGACAAAACACATCTTAATATAATTACCAATTTTCAAGTCTCGGATTTTAATGAATATTCAGACCACGCCTCAATTCACGTCGAAATCAAATGTGCAGGTATTGATACCGAAAGGAATAAATCATGTGAATGTAGCTTCAATGATACTGAAATAGTCAGATGGGATGTAGATATTGACTCGAAAGAAAGGCTTCGTGAAACACTCTTAACAAAACAAGCTGATCTTAGAAATTGTGTAAGCTCGGGAAAAAAAAGATGAGGCACTTTCTATGTTCACTTAGGTGCTAAATATAAAGTAGAATTACGAAAATGTAAAACAAGGCTTCGAAATTTTCATGGAAATCTTATAACAAAAATGAAAAAAGACAACACTAGAGAATTTCACTCAAAATTTAGCAATAAAAACACAAGCAAACTTCTGATATACCCACTGAGGATTTCTTCAATATTTTAGAAGCCTTGTTGGGGAAAATTCAGATAATAACGCGGGGGACGAATCGACATGTATCAGTGATAGTGAATATATATGTGAAGAGCTAAATGCTGAAATTACATCAAACGAGTGTGAAATTGCGATTAAGCGATTGAAACGAAATAAGAGCCCTTGTTTCGATAATCTAGTAAATGAATATTTTATAGCGAGTGCAACGAGCCCTATATATAACGTGTATGTGTAAATGGATACCAAATTGAGAAATGTACCAGTTTACTATACTGACAATCGGTGACCGGCGCAATGGAATTGTTTTTGAAATGGACTTGCACACGGCGTCCAACACCGGTCACGCGAAACGCGGGATGTTGTTATTTGTTCACAAAAAAGGATACTTACCATTGTTTTCGTCGATGATATTTAAAAAAAAATAATCTTAACTTCCTTTCGAGTCGAGTTAAACAATTTATCGATTAAACGGTTTGCATCGCATATCTCCACGAAAGTACGAGTCAAACATAAAATGGCGCGCTGATATATAATGTATATAGTATATATAATGTTATATATAACTTATCTCTACTGCTCCCTGGAACAGTATCTTATAATATAACAAATGATGCTTTGCTTGAATGTTTTGTTTTTACTTGAAAAATCAGTGAGTTGGTGATATATCAAATTAATAAAACAAAAAGTAATATGTTGTCTGTAGGTATAGCAAATTAAACAACTGTTTGGTTAATATATTGTACACCAAACTCAAGGTTAAATCAGTTTTATGACAACTTTCACTTTTAGTGGAACATCCCTTCAACTTACTTGCACTTTCCGCCATATCTATATGCTTTTTTTTCACTACATAAGGGAAGAATTATCTCATGAATTTGATTATAAAAGAAGACTACCCAGTCTCTCTTTCTGCTATATTTGACTGATTCAATATAGTAAGTAACACATTAAATAATATT
>JAVFBZ010207224.1:0-13367 GCA_032466195.1 Katharina tunicata
AAGGTGTACCCGGAAGTAAAACAGAAGTGAACGGGACATACAGATCCTATACTATTGCAACTTGTGTAAAGCAAATAGGCGTTGGTATATAAACCTGGATGGACCTTGGATACTACAAAGTGGGTTTGGTTTAACTAAATTACCCTGGTTAAAAACTGTTCGTTGAATTATTCATCCACTGTTCTGACATCTCAAGTAGTGTTGAGCTGCTGAAAGAAGACCAACCATTTGGCCTTTGTCTTTTTATTACAGACTTGCAGAGGTCGACAAACATCACACATAAAAAAAAATCGCCTCTGACTATCTAACTCTGCATGATCCCAGGCACAAAGGTTTGAGTGTGTAAAAATATTTGTCTCATTTGCGTATCTTCGGTAATCTTCATGCGAAACTGTGAAAACTGCGAAAGGTGTAAATTGACAATTGGCTGCTTGTGCAGGGCGACAGTTTGGCGACTCAAGCGTCCGGTGTGAATTTGTCTTTATTATAATCACCAGAAGCTGTACTGTAGATTGCGTTGCTTTTTTGACAGAGACCACAAGAATTTGGTATATCAATGTTATTTAAAGGGCGTAACTTAAAATATAACCCTCAAACCTAATTTAGCTACCTAATAGCAGGTATGTTTGTTTTAATAAATACACTCGTTTGTAATCACAGAAGGTATTATAATTTTTAAAACAACTGAATTCAGGATACTGCGAGCGGCATAATCAATTTTGGCGGACTCTTCAAATGAGTCAAATGGCAAACTAATAAACTCGACGGTTTTTGCAATAAATCGTCGTCTGCCAAACCGACTAGGAAACTCAAGCCGATTCATTGCAAACAATTCATTGTCGGATCGAGTTATAAGAGTATCTGACAGACGAACATGTTTTATTTCTTAGTAATTGCACGAGTCTTAAATTTATGATGCTCATGCCCTACGCCTGTTGCAACTTTTTGTTTCTAAATTCTAAGGATTTTTTTTCTCAATCTCTTGGACATACCTAATCGCAACTATCATTGAAATGAAAATAAAGCCTCTGCAAAATTTAAATAGAAAACTCATGCTGTCATGGTTATGGTTCGTATTATTAAATAAAGGGATTTGTAAATTAATGTTTTGGCTGTATCTTTTAGGATGAGGTCAGTGTCAGCGGTGTCTTTTTATAATCTGTTAGTGCCCGGATATTGGCATTATCAGGCTTCACCGGAGGAATATTAAGTTAAAACAAAAAAAATATAAGCTTATTGATTTAGTCTGAATGCAAGTAGTTACAAGAGTTGAAGAATCTTGAAGAAATCCCGATCCTGAGAAGCTCTGGTGGTAAATGAAATGATACCCATAATAGTTCACCCATTCGATTTATCAGCGACTGGAAGCCTTTGAATTATCACCATCTGAGTATATGACACCAAGTATTGGTAATGATAAACTAGTGTATTGTAAGATAGAGTCCCTGTGTAATTGTAATATTGGCCAGAAATACGGTGAAAAACAGAAATAAGATTTTGGTCAGAAATAAGATAAAAACGATGTGCAAATAGTCAATTGCTTGTCATTTTCAATATGCCGCGGTGTCTTGATTAAGTATTAATATACCTCATGTAAATTTCAATATAATGGAATAGACTGTTGGGAAAACGTTATGGTCAGCTGCCACGTACTGTTGAATAGCTCCTTTGTCAAAATCTGGTCACGGGAGATCTGCCAAGAGGAACGACAACACGACAGATCGCTCGCTGAAGCTTTGTGGGGGCATATCTTCCGTTCGATTTGTTGATTGACAAGGAGACCTACGATTTGAGTGTAAGATAACCTTGACTTCGAATTATATGAAAAAATATATGATATAAGAGACAATTCAAAAAAAGAAGATTCGACCGAAAACTGTTGGATGTATTTCCTAAGTCAAGCAATAAAATGACGAAACAAGAAAAAATGTGAAAGGTGTAAAATCGACATATTCGCTGAGGAAATTTATATAAGTTTCAGTCGATGACGTATATAAACTTGTTTAAACGGCATTTAGAAGCTGAGCACACAACAAAAACATGACTAAGGTGTATATTCATATATAGCCGACGTTGGGTTTAGTTCCTGATTATATCACATGAATTATTTGGGAGTAAAGAATCTCACTTCCAAAGCCTCAAAGGTCTGTCTCCTCCTCGCCGTACATATGAAATCTTGCGATATCAGATTGCCTTTGTCATTCAAAACTTCCCACGGGACGTCATCAGACTGTGATTTCTTGTGTCTACTGTGACATTACGTCATCACGGCTTGGATAAAAAAAAAAAACGATTTCTTTATCTTTGTCAGCCTAATGTCAAAACTAATCAATCTACTGTACTCTTTTTAAAGTTTTAAATGCCTTCTACAAAGATATTACATATACAATAACAGATAATGTAGGAAGCTTCGGGCCTTTTTTTCCCTTTATAGACTGGTCAGTCTCCCCGAAAGATAACTTTGGGCGCCTAATTCTCGCCAAGATACAGTTATTTAGATTAAACACCAAACTTCCAAGAGCGCTTTCGGCAGCTAAAAACTGAATTTATCCTACTTCTTTCATATCTAGGGTAATGTTCGTGTGTGACCTAGTTTAGATTGATTCTATCAAAAGATCTAGAGTAATCTAGCTATATAAAGGATATCTAAAAAAAAGGCAACATCATCATTATTGGGAAATGACAATTTCTCGATCCCTTTACTTCAGTTATAATATCAGAAGGAGATCAAAGGAAAAGTGATTGGCATTCAGTAAAGGTTTTCGTCTTGCTCTAAACACAGACCATGCCTTGCTATTTTCGACTATGTTCGGAGATTGTTGAGAAAGAACCTTTAAAATGAAATATCGACAATAAGAAAGAAAACCCAAGTCATCCTGAGATCCGTTGCCACGGACTAATTATGAACATTAAAGACGACATGATGCCACATTTCCAGTCCGCCGGGAAAATGAGCTCAATCTAGTAAACATGAGATTAACGATCTAGCAAGGTAGACAAAAAAGAAGGCTTGATTTAGGGCTTTAGTATTTTAAACAATGATACACTGTATCTTGTTAGTTTCTTAGAATGAATTTCCGGACATCTTTAATTTAGTGAACAGTAACGCTTGCAAAAAAATGTGTTTAAATAAAAAGAGTGTCAAATGAAATTAATAAGAAAAACATAATATTAACAATCTACGCTAACTTGCTTTCAGTTCCCAACGTTTTAAAGTAAGGTTTCATCAAATTGTCTCAATGGTGGGCCAAATCGTAAAAGTCAGCAAAAATTAAAATATTTTCTCAGGATATTCAAGACGGTATATTACTTCAAGTCTGACATACATAATGTGGGTATGGTAAACAATACCTCATCCCATAATATCAGGAAGGGAAGAACTATCTAGCCAAATTTCAGTCTGTCTGATTTCATACATATATATCACGGTATAGTAGACCACGAATATTTTCTGGCAGAATAGCAGACTGAAAAATAAAACGCATGAACATGTTTTAAACTAAATCGTAATGGACGATATTATAAATGTTAGTTAGCTTAAACTTACTATTGATTACACGCGTTTCGAAACACAAGTGGATTGTAAAACATGGAACATCTAAATCATCACTGCAAGACTGCTGCAGGTAATATGTGATTTAAGCTGACATAACTGACGACATTTTTTTTTAGAGTAAACCAAAAAATCGTTAAGCTAAGAAATGATATTTATTATCATCAGAATGCCAATTTTACTATTAACCAATCGATTATAGATCGACATTTGAATATAGAACGAAACAACTGTTTCTTTTGAGACATAAGTAGTTATGTTTACAAACCAAGATTCGCCCAGAGCCGCTACTGAACTTGCAGATGTTACACTAGCTTTGAGAAGACCAACAGATTTGAGAAAATAAAGTATTGTGAAACAGATTGACTTGTTCAGCCGTTGTACATCCACCAACACACAGGCAACTGCTTCTGGATCAAATCGCAGTTCAATTTTGCACGAAACAGAGCGAACAAAGGCAAATTAACGTCAACGAAAACAGTACGGTTTTCTATAACTGTAACCGAATTCTAGAAAAACGCCCACGTATACAACAGAATTTCCCATAAAACACCCCAGATCTACTGTTGATTTTATCAATTGTTTTGATCACACAGAGTTTCCTGCCTTCGTTTTTTCATGGATCTACGTAAGCGTAGCATTAATAAATGTTTACTTTCTTATTAACAACGAAACTTGTTATTGTCAGGTGATCCATTTAATTTAGATAATTATTCAGTAGTTTAAATCTTTCCGTCCAGAAATAACGGTGTGAATAATGTGTCACAATTGGAATGAAACTAGCTACGTCCTTCGGTGTTTAGTCCGATCGATTTCATTTTTGTGCAAATATATAAAATTCAATTTTATACCAGACAAATTAAAAGGGATCCCAGATTTGAGTTCATGTTTGCCGGCTGTTGAAATGTTAATCGGCCGTTCGATGAAGTTTTTGCGTAACATTTCGCTGGTTTATAGTGGAGTTAAAAGAGTTCAATGATGACGAAACTTCTCATCGGTCCATTCGCATTGTCATTGTATTGTCAGTGTAGATTGGCATTATATCACAGGGAATATAACACGTTAAAGGAACTACGATGTTTATAACGACTGATACACAGATAATACCTATGTTCGCCTGTCCTACATGTGAACTTAGTTTAAGTCAATATAGATAGCCAGTGTAATAAGTTGAACTACGCATAGACTTCAAACGTAGACATCAATCGGCGCACGATAGCTGAAACAAAAATCCAAAGCCTGTCGTTTGATCAGTTCTAAGTTACAAGGTTTCATACTTCTTTGACGATTTCACGGACATATGTTTTTCTTTAAGGTATACATGCTGTCAGTATTCCCACGAAATTTAGCAACCAATTCTGTCCACATTCATAGCACGAAGAACATGAAACATCCAAAGACTCTTTTTCTTAAAGTTTTATGTCTAAAAATGACATCAATGATGTTCTCTGGCCGGGGCCACCTGCTGTAATTCCAGTCGACAAATGAACCATGTTGATGCGCTTGATATTGATGTTCAAGTAAACACACTTTATTCTTTTCATAACACTCACATCGATAAACATGAAATGTTTACTCGTGGATTGTTTCAAAGGGGCTCATCTAGTACAGTGCAGTCGTTAGCTTGATAAGTATGAATGGATAAACTTACTGAAAGACTCATACTAACGGAAATGTTATGACATGACAGTTTTATGACATGACAGTAATGGCGACAAATATATAATTTCAGAATTTCGTTTCGACTTATCATGAGAAGTTGTAGTTTAATGTGAGGAAGATGAACATTTGATTTATTTTCACTATCGATCCATCAACTAAAAGAGTGATTAAACTAGGGAACACATGGAGCTTGGTGTGCTAGTTGATAGCTCTATTGGCTGTTTGTTGTGGTTATAATTAAATTCATTTTATGTCAAAGCACTTTAATAGCCATAATATGCTAAGGCTGTACCAAAAAGATCATGACAAAACTTGGCACGATTGTTATATTCGAATGGTTTGACGGGGGCCGATTTTTAATACGACTTTGTCGCACGTCTCTAATTACACTTTCAACCCTGATTTTTATACAAAATATATTGCTGTACTTCAAAGGACCATGACTGTGGAACCAAGGAAGCTACACAGATAAAATCAACACAAGGCGAAAGTTCATTTGATATACTTAAGTGTATATAGGCGTCGGCATAGTGTTATAGGTGAAATATTTGGTGTTAATCGCATGACCTACTGTTGTGTTAATTGTTGTAGTTAAAGTCAGGCGATACTGGGCTCGCCTAGTTAAGCATCTTGCTCTCGGCTACATGTATAATCAAAAGGATTTTAGTGTGTTAGTCACTTTGCAGTAAACGCTATATTATTTTATGCTGGATTGGGAGATAGAGGTGAGGATCTCATTCCCTGCCTTCTTTTCTATCCTATATATAAATATGAGTTATGCAGAAATCAATCTTACTCGACACTTAACACCGATCGATTTGCGCAAGTCAAAATTTAAACGACCAAACATTGTATTTCAAGTGGCTGACGAACGTTATTGTTATGTGCGAACATGACAGGTTGGTGTCTTGTTAAGGACATTGATTAGCAATTTCTCTTCACGACTTAACATTTAACCTCTTAGCATCACCTCTATCCAACTCTTAGCTTAGCCAAACAATACAAATAGAAGGGCAAAAATAGCCGGAATTTTGCTCCTGGCCAATATGCAATGCACTCAGCTATTGGTTTCAGGAACTGTACATGTTAGTTAATTAACAGCATCCCGAGGCTACAAACAACGATAAGTGGATGTAACATAAACACGTTATCATGCACGTCACTAGTGATTTCAAGGGACATTAGGCAATCACAGTAAATTGTCTGTAAAAACATTGCCACGTAGCGTGTTAATCGATTTGTGAAAACTCAATAAGCTCAAACATACGCTGAAAGACGAATTCTTCTTGTACTATTTCGTTTGAACAAAGGATAACCGTTAGGACGGCTTACAAGGCATCATGCCGTTCTTTTTGTATAACACAGAAATTGTCTGTTCATATAGACGAAGTGTTTGTGTGTCTCAGTTAGTGAACACATTCAAATCTAGACTGTCTATTCAATAGACAATTTGCTAACCTGTTTTATCTGCCATGAATGGCTCTAGAAACGTTTACTTGTAGTCGGTCCACTTATTGGTGTTGCCAAATTCGTCGTAGGAAGAAGAAAGTCTCGTTCCTTTCACTCTCTTAAAGAGACGTAATTTACCATCACATTGGCTAAATCCGGAAAAGAGTACTGAAACTCATTTTTGAAAGACTTAGAAATGGGTTAAAAGCGGCGTTGCTTTGATTTCTTGGAATGCCGCGAGAAGGCTTCGTAAACAATACCCCACCGGATTTCCGAAGCCGCCGTTGAACTTATGCTATACGGCCTCCCATATAACAGTTTGAAGGCGGCCTTTTGATTCCTCGACAAGTTGCAAATGTACTATAATCATTGGAAAAACAGATCAATAAACTAATCTGTTTGTGGCGGATATTTTATCGGTAGTCAGCGGATGTGTTAATATCTTGCTCCCTTATAACACTATCAGAACGATGTAGCTTCATAGTAACAAACTGGATAAACTCAGCAAGTTAACAAGATGTACTCGACAAAGGACATTCTTTTTATCAGTATTTCTTCCAGATGAAAGCCATGACATGGGACAAACACACTGTGACAGGTTTTGTGCCTATATATACCGAACAGCAAGGCTTGTTAGAGTTTATATAACACATTGACTATAGTTAATTAAACAATGAAATTACATTATATGTTAGATTAAAACCTTAAAGAAATGGTTTGTCTTTTAATGTTTAGTACTATTTATTATCTTTATCATGTCCAAACGTTTATTTCTATAGCTGCAGGTCGAGGTAAACCTTGATCGGATTTAGCATATATCATGATTGCTAGGATTGTACTCTTTTTTATATGTTTACCAGATGATTTCTATATTTCTATATCAGGCTGATAATTGGTTTGATAATAATGGTGTCAGTCGTTTTAATGTCTGAGAGAAATGAACAAGCCAAATGAACTGCGATGCTGATAACGATTGATGCATCAGAAATGCCTAAATTTATAGAACAGGTTTTTTAATTTGCTTACTTGACATTAAGTTGTACTTCCTCAGAGAACATGACGAATTCTTCTTTGTTTATGACACATCTGTTCGCTCTGTTGTGCAAAAGTATTTCTGAGTATAACATTGTAGTTTAGTTTTCAATGAAAATAAACTATCAGTGCCATAAAGTGGAATAACATGCAGCGTATTGTATGTCACAAAACACTTGCAAACAAATTTAGTCTTGTTTCCAATTAACAAATAGGCCAGAGTGCACTTGGGAGCTTTATAGACACTACTCACCAGTTATGTTATCTACAATTCACTCAAAAATCCACTGCCAGCCAAGAAAACAAAATCTGTTCTCCATTGCTGTCATGGGGTAAGAGTCGTAACCGATCTTATTTGCCAAACACGATTTTAAATCATTTTTATAAGTCTTCCTCAAACACATCTTGTCTCCGGGATATTAAAGCCATGTCACTCGTACAATTCTGAAAGATAGTATTCTGCAATGTTGCTATATACATTGACATATTTATGCTTTAAATTAGAATATTGTGGAAACGTTAACTGTTGAAAATAGTTCAGAGAACATCATGTTAAGAAACAGTGAAAACAAAGTTTACTTTTGACCGTGCCGGGAATCAAAACGTCTCCGAATGTGTACTTATTCCTGTTAAAAACTGCTCACCAATCATAACAAACATATACTACTTACATTTTTGATTTAAAGAAACATGTATGCCAGGATATAAAAACTAGCAAAGAAGCAATCATAATTATTGAGAATAATGTTGTGTGAACGTTTCAAAGACAGACATAGATTGAATAGTAACACATTGAATAGTAACAGAGATATGGCCCGGACAAGATATATGTCGGACGGCAAACAGCTAATTTGCATAATTTAGGTAGAAATTTGCGTTCCACATGTCCATATTGAGAATATTGTTGTGTTAAAGTTTCAAAGTGATACGTTGAATAGTAACAGAGATATGGCCTGGACAAGATATGTCGGACGGCAAACAGCTTATTGCATAATTAAAGGTAGAAATTTGCATAAATTTGCAAAACAGTTAAACGTTGCACATCTGCATATGGAGAAGACTGTTGTGTGTAAGTGTCAAAGTGGTATGCTATATAGTAACTAAGCTATTGTCCGGACAAGGGAAGTCCGATAACAGACACCTTACATAATTAAGGTAGAAATTTGCGCACATTTTTGGAAAAAAAATTACGTTGCACATGTCCATATTGAGAACAATGTTGTGTGAAAGTTTCAAAGTCATACATTGAATGGTAACAGAGATATGGCCTGGACAAAATATGTCGGACGGCAAACAGCTAATTTGCATAATTTAGGTAGAAATTTGCATAATTTTGCGGAAAAAGTTTTACGTTTCACATGTCCATATTGAAAACAATGTTGTGTGAAAGTTTCAAAGTCATATGTTGAATAGTAACAGAGATATGACCTGGACAAGAAATGTCGGATGGCAAACAGCTCATTTGTATAATTTATGTAGAAAGTTGCCTTAATTTGCAGAAAAGGTTGAACGTTGCACATCAGCATATGGAGAGGACTGTTGTGTGTAAGTGTCAAAGTGGTATGCTACATAGTAACCGAGCTATGGTCCAGACAAAATATGTCGGACGCACGGACGTACGGACGCAACGCCGGACGGAAAAAGCAGTCGCTATATGTCCCCCTTATGTATATATTTAGGGGGGGGGGGGGGATAACAATACAATAAGGACAATTCATCAATTTATGTATAATTCCGAGGTGACTTTAAAAGACAACACCTAACTGTTGCGTTTATGATTTTACCGTTTAATGTTACCGAGTTGTAGAGGCTTCTGGCAATAGAGTTGTCGATGTTATTGTAGGGCCGATTTCCCTCGCATGCTCAATATTGAAGATCGGGTGGACAGCAAAACTACATATATGGCGATTTAATACAAACTAAACAATCTTTCACATTAAATTTGTATCGGATTCATATTGGAATTACATGACGACGAAGTGATCAGGTAACAAACATTAAATATACTACTCAACAGTTTAAGTTGGTAAAGCAGATACCAAATAACCAAGTCTTATTGAAACATTGTAAATGTTTGTGCGAAATCACAAACTTAAAGAGCATTGTGTCATTGGCGATATATGCACGCATTTGTTATTATAGTTTGTAATATTATAATATATTATATACTCATGAGTCATTCATTCTAGAAATTATAGTGACAGCTATAAAGTAACTCAATTCTGTTTAACAAACAAAAATAACAAGTAGGATATGTTACCTGCGATTGTCTTTAATACTACAGAAACATCGCATATTGGCGATCATGTAGGCTATATAACAGAGATCTCAGATTTTGTATTGATCACTTGGCAATTTGTCTTCAATAATAGCACGCAATTAATACCGAAATGTTATTTCAACGGACATATTGCAATAAGATTATCCGCTCCATAATTTTTCCCATGGTTAAGTTCCATGGTGGAGAAAACGGCCATTCTCTCTAATTTGTTCAATGTGCAAACAATTATTTTAATGTCTCTTGGATCATTGATTTTTAATGTCAGAGTGGTTCGTCGTGTTGTCAATGAGAAATTGATAAGTTAACGATTGTTTGGATGTTTGGGGTTTTACGCCGTTCTCAACGTTATTTCACTTTTAGGACGGCGTGCCAGTCCGATCGGTGAAAAAATGACGCGTGCAACATGCAAGACAGTACAAAACATTTACTCAACATTAACCAAACGGGACACCACAACCCAACAGCATCCTCTGCTGCTAAGCTCAGAGAGCACCAGGGCACAGGAGGCTTACATCCAACCACCAGCCACAAGTTAATGAAATTGCGATGATAATAATTATCGATGCATAGAGAATAGGTACGTTTATACAATACATCTGTTGGCTCTCCTGGCGAACAGTCCCAAATATCCTCTGCGCATGACAACTTTGTTTAACTGATCAATTATATAGATAGTCAGAGTAAATAAATGGACATAGATGAACAGTGTTATTCTCCATACTCTCTATAATCAGTGCGTGGTAACTGAAACAGAATCGGAAGTCATTTTAAATGATTGATTTGATCAGTTCTTAGTTACATGCCACTGCACTTTTATAACGATTTCAAGGACATATTTTAGTTGAGGTTTACACGCTGTCAATATTCCCATGAATTCAATTTACCAATACTGTCCGCATTCATATTATGAAGAACATAGTACATCCAAATACTCTTACCAGTTAATAGCTACAAAAGTTTACAGTGATCTGTGACCAAAACAATCTGTTTTAATCACAGGCATCAGAAAAACCATCCTACTGTACTTGCTTTGGAAGGGTACACAAGCCTTTGTCCATTCCTCTACATTCAGTATACGCAACTTCTTCGTCACATAATACACTCGCACGCGGAAAGTTTTTCAGGGCTGTCATTTAATTTGGTTTCATAAGTGTACGAGGTAAGTGTACAATCTTGTTGACCTACTAATGTATAATGATGGCCTCTGAGCATAACGAAAACAACGATGGCGGATAAATAATATCAAGGTTTTTATCGTTTCGTTTTAAGTGGTAGGAGAAGTTACAATAGATTGGTAGATGATTGGTTTGCTGTCGCGGGATCAAATGGAGGGATTATTAAAGGGAAGGAACAAAAAAGTATGTCATTTTATAGATCCTTCTAAGTTAACAAAACTTCTGGTACATTTTTTGTAAGATTCCTTTTCTTTGTCACTGAAAGCCACTTAAACTGGCTGGTGGACATTTTATTCTACATTTGTTGTAGCTATCATGTCAGTAAATGTTTATTAAAATGCTGTACATTCAATATATTTTCACAGTTTTAGGTTTGCTACGTATAAATTTTGAGAATAATGTGTTATTATTATCTGCAAAAAATACATAAATAAAACCAGCCCACCATACACTTTACTGACAGTAGTTCAGTTTAATTCATTTGTTTAAATGAAATTACTTTCAGTGAAAAGCTAGTAATCCTACAAAATCCTTCATTTCTTCCCCTTTAAACTTTGAGAACACGTGTTATGTCGGATCACATTAACTTACCGTGGTTTTATTTATTGACTGTATGTGATTGACCTTTTATGCCAAATGCAAGTCCGACATATTCATCCTCCCAAGTTCTGCACTTTGTATTTTTAGCAATCGACAAAACTTTCGCATTAAGAAAAAAGCACGACTGGTCAGGGTATTGTCACTATCATCAGCATATTTACTCGAGGACTCAATCTATTAGCGACACCTCGATCAATCTCTTAGCATAGACAGCACATTACGTATACAAAGGGAAAGGACGGGATTTCGGCTTTGACCAATAACAATGCACTCTCCTGGGTTATTTAATTGGACAGTTTGCGTGCATTAACAGATTGACAAATTATTTAGACTACAAGCAGTGGATGGCAGGATAAGCAAGCACATGTCAACTATACTGATGACATAATAGCACATTGTGTGCCTTTGACTGAGTTTTCTGCGATTTGTCCAGGCACCATTCGTTCAGAACACTGCACTCAGCATCAAGTTTGTCCTATACGATGACTATAAAGATTGTTCTTGTTTAGGCACGTCGTCCTTTATTTTATTGTCACACAAATTTATATTTTTCCGCTATCTTCAACTGTTATTGAATTTAAGGTGTCAAAAACTGTTAAAAGCAAATCGACGTGAGTGCACTGCTGTGGAAATCAAATAAACCCTTTTAAAAAAAATTAACAATCTCATAGAAAATTTCCTAAAGCACTTTGTATTTCGATTTTGTCGCGTTAATTATATATAAAGGGCTGAAAGAAATTATCTCTATCGTTGATAACGTTTAATGTCCTGTTTAAGCCCAGACAAAGATCCAAACACGTTCAGCCCTTGAGCGTTCTGCGATTTGTAGAACCTTATCAACTGGAATGGTTCCAAAGATTCGAATGCCCCTGTGAGTAAAATAATGAATCGCTGATCCGAAAGACGAGATTATGCGGTTATTCAACTCGTGTGGCTCATTATCAGTTAGACAAAGTGAAAAGTTTACTGGAACCCAATGGCAATACTTTCTGTCTTCACTGTGGCTCCTCAGGCTTTGGTCTACGTTAAAGTATGACAACGAATAACTAGACGGTTATCTCAAGAAAATTTCTGCACTTATATCCATTCGACTACTTATGGTACGAATAATTCTGAAAGACAACAAAATTCGTGTGTATTAAAAATATATACTTGTAAGGCTGTAAAATCCAAATAACGCCAATACTGAAACAAGAACTACTAGCTGACTCAACGATGCCAAATGTTAGATGTTTAAAGAATAAGAACTTTAGATGACGTCTGTTCAGGATTGAAAAATATGTCTGATTGGGAAAAAACTTTCTTTCAGCTTACATAATTTTTGAGTAATCGGAATTCAAAGATGCATCATTCTACAAAACAAAGCAGAGCTGTGTGGCCTGTCATTTTTATTGTCAACATCATATTTAACCAAAGCTAAATTTAAACCAATCGAAAACTATCGAAGGATTTGGATAAATTCTACTAGTGGTATGACGTCAAGTATCCCCTATTTACAAATTTAATCCAGAATTGTCAAACGCCATGCGTATATATATATATTTATCATATACCTATAGCGCAGACTCGCAGGATACAGAGCCATCGGATATTTATCCATATCTACATCCTCTGA
>JAVFBZ010207234.1:798-11910 GCA_032466195.1 Katharina tunicata
CCCCCCCCCCCCCCCCCCCCCCCCCCCCCCCACGGCCCCAGCTTGCCCCACGGGTCCGCAGCCTCTGGTCCACATGGGGAATCAAATCTATTTTGGAGGTTCCGTAGTCCAACACTCGACCATGGAAGCCATGTTAATTTTCAAAGACTAAGTTGTAAATAATAAGTTGCAATAACCATCCTTTCAACCATTATAATCAAATTAACTTATATCAGAATAATACTATGACATTCTGCTGATAAAAATAAAGTTGAATCATAAAATTGATGTACTATTCTTATATGTTAGTTAAGGAACTTTGAAATAAAACGTACAGTGGATTTAGATTGATTAGTGTTTAATTGAGCAGTTGACACCCCTTACTCACATGGTCCACTTCAGGTAATCAGAAATCAATTAACCTTCATAACCAGCCTTACATGTGGTTTGTCTAATTGAACATCCCACCAACTGCTAGAGCAGCACTTGAATTGGAATAAAGCCAAAAACATCCTGAACCACATGGATGCCAGCATTCAATGTTCTCTTGTGGCCTATTTTAAAAAATACTGTTTACCATGGATAAAACATCTGATTTTCTTTTTATCCACCAATACTCATGTTCTTTGTGAATGTTATATAATTTATATCATGTTACAGTGAAAAAAATATCACACAAACATAAATTATGCAGATTTATACAATATGCCTGAAAATGAATTCAAAGAATAATCGCATTCAACGTTGAACATTATAGCTGAACTAGTTATTGTCAAACATTACAGTGGTAGTTATTCATGAACAATCCAGACAGACTTATGATCAGAGTAGTTGATTGATTGTTTAGGGTTTTTGCAGTACTTAAGGCTATTTTACCCATTTCACGGCGTGCCAGCCCAATCACCCAACCCAACCACCCGCGAGTTAGTAAACCGTTAAAACATGATTTTCATGCTTCATTATTTTATGGACATACGGCCAACCTTCCAGGCGTATTAAAAAGTCTGCAAAGAGCTTAACCTAGACCCCTTGAACTTTGAACTTGTTCAAGACATTTTCATAATGAACACCAGTGTAAAGTTTTCCTAAAATGTCTTTGATGACCTTGATCCCACGACCCTGTAATTAAGCTTGTTCAAGACATTTGTGAGAAGTTGATGAAAATCGGACCAGGGACAATATCGCTACAGACATGACAAACTTTTTCTAAAACCAGCTTTAATGACCTTGACTCTACGACCCTGAAATTTAAATTTCTTCAAGACACTACCATAATAGACATGCATGTGAAAATTAACAAAAAACAACCCAAAGATTAAGCCACTTTAGTGGCGACAAGGGAAACCCGAAAAATGTATATTTATCGTAACAGATACCTTGACATAGGTGACTAAAACTTAAAAACCGACACATTTATATGCTTTATTATCGTATGAAGTCTTGTCAAAATCGTTCTGGGTGTATGTTAACAACTACATTCCGTTAAAGAATGGTACAAACTTTTACCACAAGATCATAAACAACACAGCCAGAAAAACAAAAAAATTATAACTTACTCTGACGTTTCAAAGGCTTTGTCATTAATAGCTTCTATAACAGATTTGAATGTGATTTTGGAGGTTAGTGTATGACCATGGTAAATGATAGGTTCATCATCTGGACCATCCCAGCAATCCACTGCAAAAAATAAAAAAATTTGATGAACTGATTGATATGTCAAATGATTTATCAGTGGATTAATGGATGAAAACATTAGATTTTTTAAATGAACGTATAAAATCTCACTGTATACATTGTACTTATTTACCTAATGTAATTTGTTTGAAGGACATGCTTTTGAGATTTTTATAAATACTATACAATACAAATAACTGATAGAGAGCAATTAGTGGTTTGTTTGCATGATGATTTGATTTATAGGTGTGTACACATTCACACATTTGCACAGAATTTATGGGACGCTTTCGGGTATGCAGAGCAATTCAGTCATACTCCTATTAACCATTTTCACTTTTCCACAAAAAAAAATGTATTTCAAATGATGGATTTTAATAAACTTACATTCCACACACCGACAACCTTTCTGCAATGCTTGTAAATAACCTTCTATACTGGATGGTCCTTTTAATTGGTCTTCTAATAAATATCTGAAAAGATAAATTTTTCCGTTGAATTAACTGAAAGAGGATTATTCATCATTTATATCATGTTTATTTGAGAAAGAGAGAAGACAAGAAGGTAGTGATGGGGTCAAAGAAGCGTGGATAGTTGTATGAATGAACAATGACTTATTGGCTAAGAAACTTTGGAAAGTCATCAGTCAACTCCTTGTCTCTTTATGTTTGTGGGTGGGGGGTTTATAGTTGGATATCATAAGAAAACTTGGGGATTATTTTCACTTACAAATAGTCATAAGGCCAGTTTATAAGCGTTTAGTCAGCTGTGCTTCTTCCTAGCTCAAAGATCTTCCCACCCCCTCCCACACACACACACACACACATTAGGCCTTATGTTAATGGATAGGGCCTATAAATATTTCAATTCTCATGTCACTCTGCTGTCAGTAATTCCTGATTACAGTTCTGTGTCCTCAAACAATGTGACCTCACTGACCTGGACTAAGGTGGCAATAACTGTCAATTATAAGTTTCAAACAATAAACATAAATCAACCTTAAATACATGAGATCCGACCATAGGAAACATATCAAGAATACCAAATATTTCACATGGAAAATATACTCAGTCTTCTATGTTTAAATGTCATAAATGTTAAAAAAAGAAAAGAAAAAAAAAAGAAAGATGTTTATCGACTATTAAAAATAAGAGTATTTAAAGCTTTGAGGAAGCTTTTCTCACTGTGATGCTAAAAGGTAAAGAACACTTTACTTTGTCTACACCACATCTCTTTCACACTAAGACTACACTGTACTGCATATTGGTCAGGTGATGTAGACTGTAGCCTGAGCTACATGTACAGAGATTGTCAGAGTGGGAGGATACACAGAGCTGTCAAGGGATAAAGCTAGGCCTGACAAATAAATGCCAGTAGAATGGATGTCGAATCACTGTTTTACTTAATACAATCTATTCCAGGGATATCAGCACCACATCCCAAGACAATACTATTTTCAAGGTCACTATAGAAAATAAGTAGCATAGTGTAACCTCCGACAGTTCATAATAGCATAGAAAGTTTGCCTAAATATGTGCCATTGATTGATACGAGTTTTATGAAGAATTTAAGGTGATCTCACTCACGTCAGAGGCGAAGGGAAAAACTCACACAGCAAAGCTTAGACTAGAGACAGTGTATCACAGCCTAACTAGGCAGCAGCAGGGCACACAACACTCACAACCACCTGCTCTGTTACCTGCTCTGTTACCTTAAGTAATGTTTGAAGTGTGTTGAGATATAACAGGCTGAGCAAAAAATTATTTACAGTAAATTTTTCAAAGAAAAAAAATTATAGATGGAATTATTAATGTATAATCAACAAAACATAATATGTGGAATCATTACGCTGGAAATATACAAGAAGTTGTCATCCATAATATCTTATGTTATTCTGCAACATAAAATGTATTAATATACGACTTGGATAGAAAATAACATGGATAATTCACACCATGCTATGTTTATTAAAATGAGTACAGCTGCAGTTCATAGAAGGGCGTGTGTAGTTAAGCAGAGATGTGGAGTATCAAGTGACAGTATTGAGATAGTGTAAGGTTTCCATAAAAGCTCACCTGTAGAAAGCTAAACCATATTGATTGCTCTTTACATCTGACCAGAGATCACACAGGTGACTTTAATATCTTAATAATTTCAACATTTTAACCAACATGCTATGATACAAATTTAAATAGCTAAAAGTGTTATCACGGTGACATTTGTATCACAACTTAGCCCTACTGTAAGCCAACAGTCAGCACTTGTAGATAATTGGTTGGGGTTGGTAATCTGTAATCTGTTCCAATTATTTGCAGATTTAAAGTAGAGCCCTACTCTATCACAGTACAGCTTTAATCCCCTTGATACTTCTACAACTCCAGGATTCAGCTCAATTTACTATCAAACTTCCTCCACTTTGATGAGACAAATTTCCTTGACAAATTACCAAACGCCGGCTGGACATGATGTTTTATCAATACAGTCCTGTCTAAATGTACAGAAATCTGCCAGCAAGATATCCACAAATAGATGGAATAACCAATCCAATTTAGACCAGTATTCCTGTTGGCATTATACGCTCTACCAAAGTTACTAAATCCTTCCATAAATTTACTGATAAGTAAAAAAAAATCTACATAAATCATTGAAGATCCATAAAATCTGACCAGTGACACACAGATGATATGAGGAAATAACAATAATGTTCTGATAAGGAAATTAACTACATATATATATATGGTCAGAGATGGACTATTGACATGGTCAGTGATCAAATATTTCTATGTCAGAAATCGAATGTGTCTATGGCCAGTGACTAAATATCTATATGGTCAATGGCCCAAGATGTACTCAGACAACACAGTGGCCAGTCCAAGGAACAATGTTAATGTCTCCCCTTTCAATTCTCTAATATGATATGTTTCCATAAATGCATCAATCTCTACTCTGCTATAAATATCACGGATGTCAAGTAGTCTACAAGTATTGCCAATTTTCTTCGCAAGTCACAAATACCAAGTCTTCTCCACATATTGCCTTTTTTCTTCACAAGTCACAAATATCAAGTCTTCTCGACATATTGCCTATGTTCTTAACAAGTCATAAATATCAAGTCTTCTTGACATATTGCCTATGTTCTTAACAAGTCATAAATATCAAGTCTTCTCCACATATTGCCTATTTTCTTCACGTCACAAATATCAAGTTTTCTCCACATATTGCCTATTTTCTTCACAAGTCATAAATATCAAGTCTTCTCGACATATTGCCTATGTTCTTAACAAGTCATAAATATCAAGTCTTCTTGACATATTGCCTATGTTCTTAACAAGTCATAAATATCAAGTCTTCTCGACATATTGCCTATTTTCTTCACAAGTCACAAATACCAAGCCTTCTCCACATATTGCCTATGTTCTTAACAAGTCATAAATATCAAGTCTTCTCCACATATTGCCTATTTTCTTCACAAGTCACAAATATCAAGTCTTCTACTGGGGGTGTCAGACTTGTGGGGGTTTCGGAATTACGAACGCCTCCCGTTTTTGTTGATGACAGCAATCATTCATAGAAGCTCAAGATATGTTTAACGGAAGTGGCAAGTAGTGAACCAGATAAATTATCAAACCAACCTGGTGGGATATCTAGACGTTATAATAAAATTTCAGTTTTATTGTTGGCTGATATAAATGATTGGAAAATGAATGTCTTTTTTTCAGTTTTCATGCCTTAATGTTCCCTTTATTTCAGAAAAGGTTAGACCAGAATGAACGTTATCTGGAGGCAATATGAACATTTTTATCATTTATTTAAGACTTTTGGAAATTCTGTATATTTTTATTGAACATTTATCATGTATGTGCCTTCCATGGCGTATTCCACCTTGTCCATTATAGGTAAGTATGAGTAAGTAAGTATACATCCCATAAAAACACATCTGATATCGCTAAACTATTTAAAATGATCATCATTAAAGGTTAATGAAGAAGTATATGCCTAAATAATCCCTGTCTATTTTTAATGTAACACCGTCATGAAGATATCTGATTAGAAATTCTAATCTTCCCAAAGAAATCAAAGGGGTATTTAAAGATTTTAAATAGGGCTATCTGTCCAAAACTGTTAAAAAGAGTGATAAAAATTAAAGCAGTCACGGACAAATGCTCAAGGCAGCACATTATTCCAAAGCTACAATCTGTTTTGGTAAAGGTAAAGGACCAGCGCCATACTTCCAGGATTATTCCAAGCACAATTTAAAGCTTTTTAAACAAGATTTGAAGCAGACTTTATTTGGAGTAAACCTTCAAATTAAAAAGTTAAAGCTGTGGGTAAATAGTACAATCTTCAAACTGCCATCAAGGGTTACAGTAGTAAGCAAATAATACAATCTTTAAACTCAATCAAAATGTTATATTAGTGGGAAAATAATACAATCTTCCAACTGAAATTGTGAATCATGTTTAAACTCCTACATGTACATGTGTATGTAAAGTAAAGAGTCTGAAGAACATCAACCAGCTTCTCAGATAGGAATATAGAATAAAGTTAGATATACAAATAATTCAAACAAGCTGAGTAGTTAGCAGATCTCCCACTAGGGACTTATTTTGAAAACTAAGACACACAATTCCTTCGTTCTTTAAAACCCTTTTAAAGTCAGTCCCCATCATGACTACGTAATGCAAAGTAGCCCTATCATTTTGAGCAATGTTTTAATATCTTTAAATCCTTAAAAGGTGTAGTCACCTATATTTACATTGAACATGTACTTTAATAATTTTCATTTTGTTTTTTACACCATACATGCCATATAACAAAAGTTAATAAACAAAACCATGAAATGGCAAACACTATGACAGAGTACAGACATATAATGTAACAATACAGTAAATTCATTCTTCCAATCAGTTACACAGAACATATATTTATGCATTACAATACATTCCCAGATTTGGTGACTCAGTTGTGTGTTCTTCGAAAAGTTTTGATATTACCAACTTAAATCTGTTAATATGTATTATATCAAGGATGGCCATATTATAGCCAGAAATGTGGCGGCAAGCAACAGGAGGAAGTTAAATTTCAAGTTTGAAGTTAATTTGTTAATTTGTTTTAACGCTCTAGTGTTCACAAAACTTATGTGAATACATAGTAAAACTGAATGGCAGCTATATTGTTGTCCAAAATATGGTTGATTTTAAAGAAGTGTTCACATATTAAACATATGTGTAAATAGGGTATAAAACCAATAATGGTGCCATATTGTTTATAGTAAAGTATATGGTAACAACTCTGAAGAAAGATAATGAATTCATTTTGACTCAATGTTTCGGTTTATTCAACAAAGCATTATCAAGAGTCCTGATGCTATTTTGTTAAATAAACCAAAACGTTGAGTCAAAATGAATTCATTATCTTTCTTCAGAGTTTTTACTACACTTTACTATGTAAAACTCCTCAGTGTTGGACATAATATTGTTTTATAGTGATGGGGGACAAAAAAACCATGGTATGTCTCAAAATGACAAGCTTCAATTGTGCTTTACATGACTAGCCTTGCATTGGTGAGAGATACTTACGTATTATGGGAGCTGGAGATGAAATAGTGAGATAAAGGGTATGTCATGTCTTGGCAAACTGTTTTATGTTCAGGATCAAAAATATCACATTCTTCTGACAAAAGGTATGCAGTGAAACCTGGGAATAAAAATGAAAACATAATGAAACCGCATACATCTAAAAGCATAAAGAGACTGATTCTTGCTAGACTCATATTCCATTATTGACACAACATATTCCAGACAACTTGCTTTGAAGTCAATACATTTGTAGTTTGTTTGCTTTGGGTTTTTACATTTTAATAAAGGTTTGTTTGTCTGATTGACATTTGACACTGTACTTGAGGTTATTTCAATCATATGGCGGGATGTCAGCCCAGTGGGAGAAAGGAACCCCCTTAATTACATTGTCAACAAACAAGACACAGCAGGACATTTACAGGACACCACAACAAATTGTCTTCTTGATGCAGTAGTGCTTAAGGTAATCTCTCTTGTGTGATTGAACGCCAGCCCTATGGGTGAAAGAGAACAACCTCAACATCACAGGCAACAAACCAGAATGTCACCAGACAAACGCAAAAATAGGTATCTGCAGCAAATCAACTTCCTGATGCCGCTTAGCTTACAGAACAGGGCAAAGAAAGTTCCTGCCATCTAATAAAACACGACCAGACAATAGACATGTTACAGTTTTGCATGAGACTGAGAAACTGTATCTGGTAACTGTTTGCTGGTAATAAAACAAAGGTTTTTGAGAAGGAAGAAAAACAAAAGAAAGAGAAGGAAATATAAACCGTCTATTACAATCAAAAGGAAATTATTCCCATGAGTATAAGGTGAATGGCCCATGAGTATAAGGTTAGGCGCCAAGCAAATAGATTCAGGGACATATCAAGTAGTCCTTTGTTTCTTCTGATAGGTCAAACATGAGTTCTCTAACTATAGTTAAAGAAAAAATAATTTTTATGTTATCATGTCAGACATTTGCCATTGCCATGAGTTATGTGTCATATGTTGGTTTCCATGGGTGATTACACTAGGCAGATGTGATGCTAGATGTAAGTATGAGCATATCACAGACAAATATAAAAGCACCTTTCTGTAGTTGTAATGACAAGCAATGAGACGAGCACATGTTAACTGCGTCATTGCACACACCCCATCTTCACTAATCACTATCTCACAATTTCACAGCTAGCTAACATTGAATAGAAGTAATAAGTCAATCTAACACACCCCAGCAAACACGACACTGATTATTGCCACAAGTGATTGATTATAACCCCGACATACAGCAACCACTTAGTCGTTTTTTTCTTCCAAAATTAGTAAGTTCAAAAAATTATGTAAATTTAATTCATGTAGATGTTTTTGCTTCTCACATTCCATTCCAACCAACGTTTTTCTGATTTTGAACATTAATGTTTGTTAATCCTATTGCAGAAAATAGGATAATGTTTTTTCTGACCAACTGCACTAGGTAACATCATCACAACACTGGGAATATGTATACCATAATCATTATATGGAAGCTTACAAGCGGAATAACTCTGACAAAATATAACTTTATACTGACTCAATATTTCAGCATGTATTATGCCTTCATAAGAGCAAGTCTGCCCTTAGATGATAGCACAGGATGATATAATGCTGATATATTGAGTCAATTTGAACCGCTCCATGGTGTATCAGGTGCCTTACATGTACTTGTGTATTTTTAAATGCTATTTACCATCAATGCCAAGCTGCCCTTGTCTTCTACCATCTTTTGACGGCTCAAATTTCTCTATGATTTCTAAACATCTGTCTTTAGTAACACGTTGCATCTAAACAAAGATAAACATATAATATTACTTCTTTGGTGTGAGTTTATTTGAATGAGGTTGCAGTTTAGCCTATTGGGATGAATTGTGGTACAAAATCAGAAAAAGACAGATTCGATGTCGAAATGATGTTAGTTCAGCTGTAAATTTAGAATCTAACACATGCATTGTTGGTTTTATACCTTTAAAGACATATAAATACAAGTTATCTGTATAAACAAGGGTTGACTAAGTGGGTGATTTGTCTAATTAGAAGAAACAAGCTATGAGGAACTCTACTCTATACATTACCCCTATGTAACAGGGAATAGTTGTAGAAGCAAACAGAATTTGGCAGATTGGTGAAATCTGATCTATGTTTATGAATACCGGATTCCTGAGAGGAAGGAATTGCTTACATAAATCTCTAATCACTAACTCACAGACTCTTAGATCTCAGACTACCTCATTAGATCTGCCAAAACACAACCGATCACTCTGTGGCATGGACCACAGTGTCAATCGAGGTCAAAGAGAAGCTCTCTATCTCTACATCCTTACATAATATTGTAGTGATAGTATTACTTAACACTTCATCCTTTGATCTAACATATAGAGTAGAGTATCAGCTAAGACAAATTGCTGGTTGGGCTAAAATGAACACACCTAAGATTTGGTTGTACAATATCTTGTCAATTTATTTGTATTATATATGCATGTAGGTAAAACTATGATTTCTGTATTAAACCCAAATATTGTTGTGTCACATATTGTTTTTGATAGCGACTTCATCAAAGCCTATCCCATAGTTTAATTGTAGGTCTGCCGCGACAGTATCTATAACAAAGGAAGCCGCCTCTACACTGACAATCAACAGCCTGCACGTCTATTTCTACAATAAGTCACTTATTTAACCAAAAATATTTTTTGGTATAAATGTAGAGAAAGAAATTTGTCTTGCCTCCACCGGGATTAACAAAATATATATATATATATATATATATATAAACACCGAAAAAGCCAACATACCCCTTGTTCTGCTTCTAAAAATAATAACAAATCATCAGTTGTCATGTTATCTGCATTGCTGGCGTACCTGAAACAAATAAAAACATGAGAAATGTTTCCAGTGTTTCCAGTTAATCGTTGTTCTATCAATCATAAACTGAATTTAATATTATAAATCAACTGTATTTCTATGAAATCTTATATACTCAACCCCATTGGACCACCAGCTATATTGTGCAGGATAGCTTGTTACCTTAACTAGTAAAGAAGGGCAGTGATTTTTTCAAAATAATATCTATGGAGGGTTATAATTAATATCCCTCCATAAAGGGAATGTAACTGTTTTCATAAAAATTACATATTTGTTGTCTCTGCAATTTTGGACAGCAGTATTTGCATATTTAATACCAGACAACAAAGTCATTTAAACTTAAAATATATGTCTCTCACCTGACTAGTAAAAAATAAATTTCTGGCCTCGTTGAAATTTCTTTAAATAAAGAAATAAATTCATCACTGTTTAATCTGCCTCTTTGCACTTTAGTTCTTTGTAACTGCAACTCCTGAAAGTTGAAAAACAAAGAGAGGGAGGTCATTTAGGTACTCATTGGGTCAACAGTTATCAACCAGGCCTTAACTTCTGGAATGTATAGTAGAGCTAAAAACTGATCAGTTTACAATACTGATCAGAGCATTGGGAATAGAGATTGGTGTCCATGAAGCACAGGAGTTGGCATTCTGGACAGGGTCATGATTACTGTTGGGTTTCTTCATGAGACTAATTAAAACTAACCTTTAAGTTTTGTTGTATTCTTGGCGGGGTTACATTACTGTTGAGTTTCTTCAGGGAATTAATTAAACTAACCTTTAAGTTTTGTTGTATTCTTGACGGGGTTACATTACTGTTGAGTTTCTTCAGGGAACCAATTAAACTAACCTTTAAGTTTTGTTGTATTCTTGATGGGGTTACATTACTGTTGGGTTTCTTCAGGAGACCAATTCACTAACCTTTAAGTTTTGTTGTATTCTTGACGGGGTTACATTACTGTTGAGTTTCTTCAGGGAACCAATTAAACTAACCTGTAAGT
>JAVFBZ010207245.1:8716-32197 GCA_032466195.1 Katharina tunicata
AGCCCGGATGATACTATAGCAATGCATCTGATTTGAATCTCTGTTATGTTTCCTTTGACACTCTATCTCACCAGAATATGAAAACAATAACAGCTTTTGTTGCTCGGGCCAGTTATTTTTGACACTTCATATTACATGTTTTAAAGGTCAATACAGGGATAACAGATACAGACATAAGGTCATTTTTAACAGCTGCTGTGGTCTACCCTGGTACACTAATATTTCACCCATAGGCTTCTAGCTCATTGTATCCTAATGTATAAATGATGTTTCTATTGTTAATCTTACTGTGTTGGCTCTTACTTGTGTTCGGTAAAAAAATTCCAGAAAATATGTTAAATCTCATAACTATGGAAATCTTATTCAAATGATATTATCTTTATTTTACTTTATTGATTATATTTGAATATGTTGACTTTGTTTTGTGTCCGCCTTAAAACCTGTTGGGTTGTGCCTCCTTAAAGACATAATCTCGAGCTAAAAAAGGGATGGGATCTAATCACATGGTAATCTTACATTCCGTCACAGTCAAAGTTTTTATTCAATCCGACCAAGGGTTCTTTTGAACATTTAGCTTCTGCTTTTGATTTCACATAGATTTCTATGTGGGATGTGTACTGAGATTTTACTGACGTGGCGTATGTTTCTGTTTGTGCCATGTACATTTCCTTGTTCAATGGATGTGTCTTTCTTGTGAACAAATACAGACAACAGATAATCCTTTATTTCTATATCCCCTTCCTCCCTCAGTTATGATCTATACTTCTTACACATATAAAGGATGGTTTCCCCCCTATACATGATTTAATGTTACCGGTAATCTGTATCTTCGTACAGAAGAGAGATTTTCTGATAATGATTTTCCACCAAAGAGAAACATCCCATGTCCATCAAATATATTGAAATTCACCAAATTTGGACTCTTTTAGATATTGGCTTTATAGCTGGCATAAATTAATTCAACTTTTCAAATTTAATTTTTTTTTTTAAACAAGTAATGTGGGGAAATCAGGATTAATCACAAAAGTCCATTGGCTATGGTCATGGTGTTGAGAAATAACAGTTAGAGCCCAAGTCTAGTTAAAACAACAATATGGAATCTATCTACAGGCAGTGCTATCAGAGTGTGGTGAACCCAGTCCACTAGTGTGACTGGCCATATGTTATCTATATAGAAAATATCAAAGAATTCGACATTTAGCATTCGTCCCAAATCATAGTATTTCAGACTTCCGTGGATTTCTGGCAATAGATGTTTTTCAGCCATAGTTTTAGCAAGGATTCCATTCCGCTTGTCTTGGCCCCTGAAGGGGAATGGCTAAGTCTTCAAGAAAGGTTGGGTGGTAAGGAAGCGCCGAAGATCTAGTTAAAGCCTGGTCAAGGGGCTTAGGGTTAAAGCTGACATTTCCCCTGGTCCCAGAGTGGCCGTAATCCTCACCTATTATTAGAACTGATAAGTCTTGCTCTATTCTCTCATGCAAGGTGGTCTAGAACTCTCAACATTCTAATGCTACACATCCACACTTACATTTTCATCTGCAATTCCTAAAATAGATCAGAACATTTGATTCAACTCAAAATACATGAGGTACATTATACAAGTTGTTTATTTTTGTATAAGCACAATGTATAAGTAGATAAAGGCAATTTTTGTTTAGAACATCCATTCAATTCATATGCAAAATCAGTGAAATGGAAAAGAATTCATCTGAACAGTTGACACTACAAAAGTCATTCAAACAAGTTTTATTTCGGGGCAAAGATATAAAACCACAGTTTCAAACCATTTGGAAGTATTAATAATGAGATGTAAAGGAATGTATCTGTTAAGTTAAGATATAGTGATGCTATCTGAAGAGGGCTGCCTGGCTAGCCTTGGACATGTTGTTAAGATTTACTAGTAACATAGACTGTTATGATTAACTACTTGCTGATGAAGAGTTTTAAATTTCAACTTTGTTGTCAACATCTCCACAGGCTTAAGCCAGGTTTACACTGATAAAATTAAATGTGCACACATGATACAACATCAGCAGGTGGATGGGTTAGACTTGTCTGGGGAAAAGAGGGGCTGTGGTTTGGGAAGGGGGGGTCGCTGTAAGAACTAGGCTTGAGTGGAGGGTCAGTAGTGATTTAGTCTAGTTCAGATCATTTCTGTCTATTGCTATTCCTTTCCTTCTCTCTCTGGTAGTGTCAGTGCTCTGGTATCACTGGTTGCACCTTGCAATGAGCTATTATTAACAATAAAGGTAAAATTAACTTGAAAAAGTTATGAATTAAGAATTTCAAGTCATGTTAAAAACTCCCCGAACTTAATACTCATCTCTCTTTTCACCCAAACCTAGTTTAGTTTCTTAATACCATCTGTTCATGTAGCTGATCTCCTATTACAGTGTTCCCCTGAGTTTCTTGTTTCAACAACTGACCAACCCCTTAGACATACCAGTCCCTGGTCAACCTAATATCACTTTAAAAATCTTGACAACCTTAACATTTTTGACAGTTTGTATAACTAACACAAGGTGCTTGCTTGGAATTTTTCTGGCGACCATTGGTTGACGAAGAGTTTTCTCACAGCTAAGGACAAACTGAAGCACCTCTAGTGACATGTTAATACTTATTAGACACAGATGTCCAAAGCAAACCAAAATGTCAAAACATTTGCTAAGACCTCTGGTTGTATTGGTAATTTGCTGTAATCTATATGGCTGATGTTGGATCGTGTTGAAGATTAGTTGGCTATACTAAGTGTAATTGATGCAATTAACTCAATTTAACTTCTGAAATCACCTGCCTTGCTAAATACCTGTATTGCTAGGCAGCATAGTTACCTTTGATGTTTGGTTTCATAGTTTAGGTTTGTGGAAAAATATAGATATTAATATATGTAGAGAATAAAATTTGCATGCTTCCGTCGGGATTCAAACCCGGGACTTGCAGGGCCAGCTTTTTGACGAGCTACAGAGGCCCACGACAGAATGACGACAAATGTTCATCTAAGTATGAAAAGGCTTCTCTATAGGAGGCACTGACACAGGGACACGAAAAGGTTTTATCCAGACATTGCCTACAATTTTTTTTCTATATTTGTGTCTAAAGTAATCACACTGGCACAGCGATATCATCTAATTAAAACCGATAAATCGTCTGATGTTTTTTGTTTTTTTTTGTCAAGAGTATATATAAATATAACAGCTATTAACAAAATTTTAAAGTGTAAGTTAAGAAAAGTTACAAAAACTTGTAGTCATTGCAATATGTCAAATGATTTTTTTCCTCTATTTATTAACTAGGGGTAATTATGTTTCGTGTAGTACAAGATGAAAATACATTATTTCCTTACAAAGAAACTAGCTATTAAGAATTTGCTTATGTTACACATCAAGGTCCTTAGCAAATTGATTACATATTTGCATAGCTTTGTTTAGTTTTGTACGGCAGTGAACCATATGTTGTGTGATCCTGTTTGGATTGATCATATCTGTTTTCTCTAAACAGCTGTGATTTATCTATGGCATCAGTCAAACATTTGGGCGAATTTGCACCAATCTTGAATCTTCCCAAGACTGGTGTAACTGTGGCACACCAGGAGTTTTCCGCAGCCCTTTGACATAAAAACTGGCGTTATCAGCAAGAAGGTAGTAATTCCATACTGCCGTTGCCTAAGTTTAAAGAACTAATCGTCTGATGACGTGCCGCTCCGTAAGGGGTCACTTTCTAACTCCCAGATTCTTGCTTCAAAAACATGTTGTAAGTAAGTCTGGTATAACACAGCTGTGTCTTAGGATAACTTTTGGCTCCCTTAGTTCCTTGTTTTGGTTTCTAACACTTTAGTTAGCTCACTAACAACACAGCCCAACTCGGGCTAATGCTGGCCAAATAATCCTAACATATGTCTGTGCTGGTAGAATTGCACTGCTTGTGTGTTTGGGTGGACAAACCTTCCCGTGCTATATTTACCTAATCCAGACAACCAAATGTCTTACAATAATAAAGTCATCAACGCCTCCAATACAAAGTAAAAAAAAAGTTTAGAAAAAGTCTAGTACAAGTGTAAGCTGGTGAACTATGCAATGGTCTAAACAGATTCTTATAAATCTGTCATATTTTTTAACTAGACGCCACATTGCCTAAAAAAGCTAAAAACATATGTATGTTGTAAAGCATAGGCATCATTTCAAAAAAGATGGTTTTTACAGCAGCGGCACAATACTTAACTTTGTATGATTTAATTGGCTCCAAACTTGTAATAAAAGTCAATTGCTTTGGAATACAGCTCTTAACACCAAAGAAAGAAATAATCAAATAAACACGTTTTCATTATTTGTTTTAAAAATTTTATTTTAAAAACTGCTCTATAACAAATAGGTGATGCACACAACTGACACACAACTAATGTGATTTCTAAAATATTGGAAAGAAATACAGTACTTTTATTGCAACTTGCATATTTGAATGTAGAACGATGTGTTCTGTCCAATATCTGTTGTTATTTTGAAATCCTTTGGGATCCATAAAAGCCCTGAATGGGATCCAGAGAAGGTTTAGATTCTGATGAAGGATTTTAGAGATAGACATTTGTCTTTACCCTAGAACACGGATAAACAGAATTGTAATCAATTTAATCGTTGGTAACGGTTAAACTAGGAGTTGTGCGGTTACGAGTGGCCACCATTGATGTGACTAAAGTGTGATGAGTCTGAGATAGCAGTGACTCTGATGGTCCTATTTAATTGGCTGAAGCTGCTATGTCCTTTTGTGTTGTTGAATAAAGACACAAGCATAATCTTGTGTTAGTGCCAGGGGAATTGCCAACTCTGATATTATCTGTTAGTTTAAGGCAATACTCTACTGTTGATTTACACAACCAGTAACATCTTAGGCTCAGTGTGAAGGAATTCTGCCTCTACACATGGCCTTTGTTATGTGTACAGCCTGATGACTAACCGACTAATCTTATTTAATCCTGATGAATTATGCAGAATCTCGCAAAATTTGAAAGACGTTGCGCTATATTGCAGAATTTTCATTTTATTGCCCTGAAAAATATGTTGAACTGTTAAAGACTGGTGATTACAGCATTGGTGTCTTGAGTATAAAGTTGCTAAACATTCATTCTTTATAATACTTCTTGGCCCTCTTTAATTTCTGATATTTTTCTTTCTTATAAATGCGCGGTATTTATTAGCATAGCATAAAAACTTGTTTTAACGCATTACACACATCCTATTATTGTATAAATTTATTGTTTATCATTTATATACACTTTCCCAGAACATTTTAAAGGTATTCATATTTTATTATGTACAACTGTGTGATGATTAATTTTTTTTCTCTGGTCTGTTAATTAATCAGTTACATGTACACCTGTCATGAACTTTGTCATAGTGTCCATTGTCATTATGTGTACAGGTATAATATTGAAAGTAAAATTTACGAATTGGGATTTAATCATCTTAGGCTTGTGTATGAGTGGTGCCAAGCGGCTGCAAATATTTATAGGGCAGAGGTAAATGTGTGTTCTATGAGCTGTTGGGTTCTTTTTTACACTGGTCTGCACAGGTGAAATTTTTTTCTCGTTAACAAATCAAAACATAAAACTGTACACATCACATTTGGCACCTGAATCGTGGTGAGTTGACAAAGTAACATTACACCTGGATTGATGATTCACAGAGTTAATCAATTACCTTGGCAACAATCGGTTACAATAATTAATTTAATGACTTGCCTGTTATTCACGCCTTGTTCTGTCTGTAGTAGGGGCTCTCTATTGTTTGAATATAATTTTTTTTTAAATATGAATTGAAAGGGATTTACGAGTTAGCAGTAGATTATTTTTACCTTGCTGAAATAAACAGCAGATGATTGATGCTAAAGACTTTAGGTTAAAATACTATTTCCTTGCTGCCTTGGACAAGCAGTAGTCCATGAGAAAAGAATTAACGTAATTTCTAAATAGTGTGTGTATGCCAGGTGTAAGGAACCTCTGATTACAGTGTAATTACATTTGCAGAGGTACAATTTCTGTCAGTATCTCACTAAGTGATTTGATATCATTATCATTAGAGGTGTAGTTAACCTTTGCAGTGGACTAGTTAATTAAGCTAGATATAACACAGCTAGCAATGTTATGTAATCTGTTATCTCAATTGATACGCGCAACACTCTTACAAATTCCTGCAAATGGGCCGCTAAATGAAACGCCAAATGTTGTTTTGTTTTTTTAAGAAGTTAAACTTTGGCTTATTGGTCTGTAGTTTAATAGAAATGTGCATGAAATTCAAGTGATTATAAGTTATGACCAGGTTTAGAACCAGCAACAAATTTCTCAAGCTCACTTCTGGATATAACAGCGTTAGTATTGAAATGAGCTAATTGTGGCTAAATGTGGATCTGAATCATTGGCACAGAGCAACAGATCTTTCACCTATGTGTTCGTTTGCACGCTGATTAATAGAATGTTGCTGTAAGAAAGTTCTTGTGATTCCATTATGTCTCAAAATCTGTGTTAAGACATTGGAACAGCAATGGGCAGTAAAGTCAGCTATATGAGATTCAGCTCAACAGACAGGCATATTTACTGACAACTGGTTTGGGTGAGCGTTTTGAGTCATAGACACTGTAACGCCACAGGTTTTCTATTCACGGGAGGGTCAGGGGAGTACGATTTTAGGTCCCTATTCCAATAAATATTTGTCAGATATTGACACCCTGCCGATTTTCCAGCAACATTTTTCTCGGCATAGCCGTCGGTTGAATAGCCCTATGATAGCTACAATGACTGAGGGTGACTGCTTGGTAAAACTCAGGGTATCCCTGTCGATGATTAATAACCGACCCGGCTCATAATTAAATGAAGCAATGAGTGCGGCTGCAAGATGTTGTGATCTGCATTCTATATTGCATTCACTGCTGGCATGCATAAAGATAGCTAGGGGATATTCTCTATGAATTTATATTGTGTGATAATTCACAGACCTACAATCTTAATCAGATACAATGTACAATCTGTACAATGTTTTGAATGCCTTTGCCTAGCTATGAGAAATATACTTTTTGGAAAATATGATAAACTTGAAATATAGTAAAATATTCAAATTTTTATCAAATTATGATTGATGTAAATGTACACATTCTTTAAGGCTGATTTTAAATGTTGAAAAGCTATTTATAGTGATGATGAAGAAGGGCTTAGGAGATGAAGTTACAAATTTAGATGGGTAATCCCTTGGCCAGCTACTGTAATGGAGACTGGCTTAAATACTGCAAGCTGATTTCTCACGTGTTGAGACCAGCACTTGACAAAAGAAATCTCAGCTCAATACTTTCTGTTGGCTAAAAGATTTCTTCTCGAGAGGGGAAAAGCCATGTGTATACCGAAGTTCTGCAACATTTTTACATCATCGAGAGGTTTTTGTTGTTTAATCAAATTTGACAAGTCTGAAAAGTTTGCCCCATATAGCCCAGTGTGACCTCTTAAAACTGCTTACTGGACTCTTGGGCACCCATGTTGTTCACCGCGGTAGACAACTTTTGATATGTGTTGTTAGTTGCGTATGCTTAATCAGAAACCCCCCTTTTTGTTTTATAGCTGATTTTACATGTTAAATTGTTTTTCTGTCTGTCAACAGTTGATTTTTTACTGCTGTAATGAAATGTTTTGGTTTGTATTATTATATGCTGTTCCTCTGCAAGCATTAGGAGGAAGTAGCCCTTCACATTTCCCTCTTACCTATCCATCTGTTTGTTAACAATGCTGTAAAAAAAGATTATCATTTCGGAATGTAGGTGGAGATGTTGTGGCTTGCTCCGACAATAGATTGCCCAGTTTTTAATACCCAATGACGGAGATGTTCTGTCGAGGGCTGATAGACCAGCAGTCATCATCGTTATTGATGGATCTGCTACTCAATGATTTTTTTCATTTTCAAACCCGCCTGACACAGGATGTAGCTATCATCTTACTGAGGTTTCCTTTAAAATAAGCTCTGTTTCCATGACAACAAAAAACTATGAGGTTATCATTCATTGTCAACTAGCCACCATTATCAAATAACAGATCATTCTTCAAAAGTTCCATAAATGTTATCATCATTGAGAATCTATGGTGTCCAGTAGAAGTAGTTAAGAAGTAGTTCTCTCCCCCTGCCTCTCTTTGATGTGAGACAAATTTGGTGAGTGTCTTCCACCAGCGCATCCCTGTAACCACTTCTCCTGAACTTGTTTATTCTTGAGCAGTTAAAACGCTCGCCCTCGCAATTTTAAGGAGAGACAAGTGTCTAGGAAGGACAGCATCTGCGGAGAGTTTATGCCTTCGTGCATGGCAAATCATTTCTCGTTACAAGTGACATTTTAAAATCGTTATTTGCCAGCTAATAGCCGGGTGAAGATAAAGGCACTTTTAAGTACTCTCATGACAGGTCTACTACAATGTCAACCTCCAGAATCAGATAAAAAGAGGAGCTTTTTGTCCTCGGAGGAAGACTTTATTTCTGCTACATTTTAAAAATATCCCCACAATAATGGATTTTATGTGCTGTTAATCTCGTCAGCAGATTTATTAGAGTTTTGTGTTTTTATCCCGTAGTTTTTAAAAGAAAAAGATTC
The DNA here is from genome assembly GCA_032466195.1 of Katharina tunicata. NCBI lineage: Eukaryota > Metazoa > Mollusca > Polyplacophora > Chitonida > Mopaliidae > Katharina > Katharina tunicata. The sequence continues at coordinate 17,327 of JAVFBZ010207245.1, forward strand.
TGAAATTTTTATTTTCTAAAAAAATTCTTTTTTTGAAAGAAGTTTTCTGGAACTCTTTTACTGTGGTGTGTAAATTATTATAGTAACATGCAGTCAAAGCTGTCCGTATATATCATGTGGACGAACTGTCATACATGTATGGAATAAATATCAACAACAAATAGGAAATTGAAAACATTGAGTGATATTGTTTTATGCTAGTTACACAAAATATATATAGTTGATGGGAATATTCTTGAAGCTATGTTCAAAAGATAATTGTTTGTGCAAGTTCGCTCCGACCAAGTGTTAAGAGGAAAATGTAGTGTGAATGCTTCAGTACATTCCATAATGAGGCTAATTTGCAGAGCGCCAGTTGAAGTCTTAGCGGCCAGGGCAGTAACAGTAAATTTCCAGAGGTGTAAAGCTATTATCTTTATGTCTAAGGCAAGTTTTATGAGGGCTAGAGGTGTTGGTTGGGTAAAGGGTGTGAATATGCGGATCATGAAAAGCTGCCAGAGAAACGGCAGAAGCTGTCCAAAGCGTTTGAATCAGATTGGTTCCACCTTTGACCTATAATCTGACAGGAGACTTTAGTGTCCAGGTGGGCGGGGATGTCTAGCTTAATAAAGGAGTTATTACCAGTTCAGATTATCAGCTCTCACCTGGTACAGCTGGATTAGACTCATTCAATCAAGTTTATCCTGTAAGCTACTCATCACTGGGCTGAAAGCACAAACAAGCAGACTAGATTTCAGCCCGTTTTAGAAAACCTATCTGCCACCGCACATACTCGAGAGTATTAATGTTGTGGAAAAGGGTAACTCTAGTTGCAGTGTTTATAGTAGAGTTACTGGATGTATGTAAGTGGACCCGACCAAGTCTTGAATCCATCACCAGTGCTGTCAGTAGTTTTTAGGTTAACCCTGGGGACTTCCTGAGAACATAGACTGGTTAGCCCATTCAGGGAGCACTGCCTCTCAACAAACATATGGAGGAACACTCTATGGAGGCTAGCAGCGTAACTCTGAGGGAATAGCCAATGATTAATGAGCTTTTGTGACAGGTTGGACTCACTAAGACAACACTGGGTGTTAAAATGATAACTGATTCTGCACTTACCACCATCGCCGGCAGAAAACCTGTTCAAGAGGTTGTTAGCTGTTTTAAAAATAGATGCTCTAAAATACACATATCAGTACTGCTTTTGTTAGCTAGTATGCCATGTTCTTTCAGCCATTCCTTCATGTTATCTATTACTTTAGCTTTTCTTGGTTTTGGTAAGTTTATAGGTTGGAATAGCATAATGTTAGCTGAAGCGGTCTGTTAGAGCCAGGAATTCTATTTTACCCAAAGGCGACAGGTGCTTGTTCTTTAGCACACTTTCAAGAGATTTTGACAAATTAGAGAGTGGCAAAGTTTATGTAGGGCCAAAGAAAAAGTGAGAAAGACTGTCTAAACATTTGTTTGATTTTTTCCAGTTGTGCTATTTTTTTTTTGGTGAGTTTTTATTATGAGTTTCTAACCTAAACAAGTGTGTGGAACTGGAGTAACTTACACCCAAGGTACATGTACTTAAAGTTGAATCTTTATTGCCACCCTGACACAGAGGAGAAATTGGGAAGAGTCTGTTGTGAAGACTATAAACCATTTTGTTGTGGATCTTAGTTTGAAACATTGATACAGACTTCCCTAGTTTTTCTTCGCTTCACATCCTGTGTGTTGTTAAACATAGCCCGTATCAATACTTGCCCGGACAATCAATGCCCTGGATAACGCAACGACATAAGCATCCTCTCATGCCCTTTGGACCTGTTAACCAAACCTTTCAGTTTTTAAAAATATTTTGCAGAAATTAAAACTTAGTAAAGAACTTTTTCATTTTATGTTTTCTTTTTCTCCCTCTTTTATTATGAGAATAAACTTTTGACAAAGGTGATTAAATACAAGTATAGCTGATAGATTTTATTAACAAAGAGTAATAGACTATAAGGGACAGGCATACCTACAAGAGCTAGCAGACTAATCAATTCAACTCCCATCCAGTCCTCTGTGTTTTTCTAGGTAACATTCTTGACATTTTGTATTTTTAAGTTTGTCTGGTGTAGCTAAGCTGTATGTTTACTTTAAATCGCTTTTCTTGTCTAGCACCAAAGTTAATTTGAGTCAGGTTTTCTCTCTCCTTTTCCCTAAAGACTAGACTGTTACAATACATCCCGCTTTCTCTGGCAGCAGTTAGATAGACTTGGAATCACATCCAGACGGTGATTTGCTAGTCTCTGGCGACAATCTACTTCTCTTTTATCTATTTTTTTGTTTAGAAAAGACGTCGGAAGGTCTGAATAGCAACATGTGGCGATGACAATTACTGTATAGGTTTTGGGTTAGTTATTGGAATGGATCTTTTTTCAAATCAGTCCCTTTTATGAAGAACTTGGCTTTTCAAATATATAGCCCATCAATTTTGTTTATTTGCATCAAGTCTTATTTTTTATTTCTTCTAAATTTTTCATTTGACTTAAGTTGTCAGTTTTTAGGGTTATATATGGTGTCTTGGAATGGGTAAATGTAGTTAAGGTCCCAGGTTTTCAAACCATCAAACAGCCCTTGGGGTATAAAGTGTCATTTGGCTTTGGAAAGACCCTGGGCAGATGCTGAAGAGTTCTTAATGAAAACTCCCAGTCCTGTGGAGGTGTATGAAGAGGGAATAGAGACGCTCCACTCCAGAGCATGTCTTTGCACCACTAAGCACTTCTGACTGTATATTGGTTTTCTAAATTACTCTCAATCTGACAGGGGTTTTCTCAATTGAGCGAGGTTTCTGCCTGCTGACTTGTGTCTGAGGTACAGAATATTTAAAGGGGTGGTCAGTAAGAGAGTGTCCTGAGGGTCTCCTGTGACAAACACCTCAATAGATCTCTTGCTGGTCTGGGAAATCATAGCAAGGTGTGTGACATCCAGTATAACTGAAAATGAGAAGGGCCTTTGTACCGGTCAATAAGTCCAATAATTAAATAGCAACTGATTGACCCAGGTCTTTGGCTCTTCTTTCTTCTGAGCACGCAAACGGTAATGGATTGGCTGATTATTAACTTAGACAGCCTTAAAAGAGGGTCTAAAACTAATTCTCTGTAACACGGAATATCTGTGGTGTGGTGTCAGAAATTATATACATTTTGATCCTGCATTGTAATCAAGGATGACAGTAAGATATTGGTGTGTTAAAGTTTAACCTGTATCATTCTAAGCCATTAAGGTCATATCCATCACCTTGGAGTCGAGAGAGAGACAGAGAGAAAAAAAAACCCTCTGCTCATTACAAAAAATGTGTTCTTGATTTTACGGCTCTCCATTAGGTAAACAGTGGTGATTAAGTAATTTGACCTGCCAGTTATTTGGTAGAGTAGTGGGGTTTAGTGAGCTGAAGTACTACTGCACTGATCAGAATCAAGTTGTTTCTGTCCGCATTACTTCACACTCAGGAGAATGAATGAGTCGTGCGTGTAAGCCGGCAGAGTGGATTGGGAAAGGCTGCATGGTAGCGACCTGAATCCTCCACTAATACACTTTAGACATTAGATCCTCATTGGCACTAGTTGTTTCTGGGCAGTGGAGGAATTTGTCCAACACTCTATTAATCATATTAAATTTAGAGCTTTGCTCATGTAAAACCAAGCCAGACACGTGTCTAACTGATTTATGTATTAAGGCAACATTAGTCCTAAGCCAGAGTTAGGTTTGCTCTCAAGTTAAGATGGGCATTGCTTGTTAATATGCATCAATAAAATGCACAAGCATTGATGAAGGGTTTATTCCCTGCCTGTGTTGTTGGCCTTGAAGGTTTTTCACTGAGCAGGTTTTCATTTCTCTCCCCGCCAGCAAGTTGAAGTAACCTGCTGGATGTTTACTGCCCAGATTGAGGCTTTTTCACTGCAATTCATCGGAGAGTCACGCATTTAGCAGCATGCAACAGAGAGGGCTTTCAATTGGATGAAATATTTGCCTGTGGCTTAAGTAGGGGTAACGCCATTGTCGATGTTGCTGTCGGATACAGGCAGAGCGGCAGGCACACTTTACAGAGCTGTCAAAACTGCCCTGGGCCTGTTCCTATCCCAGTTATCTTTGACTGTAATTATAACAATGATGTTTTGATTTCCCACTTTCTGGCTCATGCCCTTATGGGGACGCATTAGTTAGCCTGACAGTTGGATATATCACTAGTATGGGGAATAAATGCAATCAATTAACTAAAAACCTGTCTGTTATGTTTGTCAGGTTATGAGTTAGACATTTTATAGACCATTCTCTAATTCTGGTAAACACTGGCCTTAAATGTCCAGGACTGTTCCCAGTCAACTCACTGACCAGAACAGAGTGGGCCGCTAACAGAGGGGGAACGGTAACAGCGACCACCGATTAGAAAGTATTTACAGATCTGATGTGTTTGAAGTCTGATGCACAACACAGCTTAAATGGCCAGTATGGTTGAAGCTAAGAAAATAAGGAATTTGCGCTAATACACACACATACTGGGCTCCTTGGGGCTTTACTCTCCAAGCACGTGGCACAACAAGCGACAAGCACAGTTGTTTTTAAGATCTGCAGGGGAAGTCCTATATGAGCTAGAATCCCAAACACCTGGCAGCGATTGCTACTTGCGACAGGCCCAGAGCTTTCTTCAGGGCTACAGGGACTAAAACTCTTCACCTTACAAGGCCATGTCACTCAGTGCAATCATAATCTCACAAACTTCTCTTAATATTTTCCTCATACTCAAATGTTTTCTTAAAAAGACAAAAAAATGTGAACAACATGGTCACACCCCTGCTTTAAAAACTACGGCTCAGAGAAGGATAGGATATCGTTTACAGGGAAATGTTTTGTTTTAATAGACACTGGACTTGACCCCCAAAATACACACATCATTGCAAGATAAACTAAGTGTGTCAAAACGTCTGCCTTAAACAGTTATTACATCACATCTTTCTGGAAGAGATTCTCAAGGGAGGTGTCAGATGATCGCTTTTAACTTAAAAGTTTGATTTTTCAAATATTTGGCACTTTGCTAAAATGAGTTGGCGTGACAGCAGTGATATCTTATTCAAAATTTAGCTCTTCTTTGCACTTGATAATCATTACCAGGGTTCCCAGCTCTTTATTTGTAATCAATTTGGTATCCTGTTGATCATCTAAATAAGCAACAAAAGGCGTTTCGTGAAATGTTCCTCTAATATGTTTAAAGGTGTGAACAAGATTTTTGCTATGTAACACCTATTGTATGAAGGTCGCATGCCAATTGCCATTGTGTGATTGCACAACACCTGAACGTTGTTGTAGAGTTTGTCCGCAGTTACAACCTTGTCTTGTCTTTACTTAATAACTATATACCTGTGTAACTGTGTTTGTTACACACAGGTGCAACCCAGACTTGATGTTTGATCAGGACAGATATCTGTAGGGATGTGTCAAGATCAACCTCATTCTTACCAACTTTTCACTGTCTTACAAACACAAAGTTTCTCCATTATCAGCTTTTTTTAATTAAGTGAATGTCTATGTTCCGAAATCCTGTTTCCTGTTGTTGTTTTTATGTTGACCATGGGCAAGATGCTAGCATCACACTGTTGACCATTGCTTAGTGAATCTGGTGATCGGAACCAAAGCTCATTCATAGAAAAAAAAAAAAAAAAACTATTTCCAGAGGAGAACTGTTGAGAATAATTAAATTTTGCAAAAAGTGAAGTTAAATGTACATGACCTGAATATATATATATTTGTCACGCTCTGTTTTATACATTGGCAAGCATATCCTGCTTCCCGCCATCTTGGTCATCTCTAAAATGAAATTTAAAAAAAATCGTTTTGATTCCATTTCATTAAGGATTGGTTTAAGCTGATTTAGTACAAGTTGCAACTAAGTGACAGTGTACAAGTTCGGCTGAGGATTTTACTTTGTGATTCAGAATCGGTGGAAGTTTGTCTGTAGAAAATAGGCCCCAATTATTGCCTGAGATTGAGTAACTGTCAATGGTTGAGCCGAAAGACATCAGAAGTTTCCTTCTTAATCGACCTGTCTTAACTTGACAGATTACTCATTAGTCGGCGCAGCGTTAAGAAAATAAACCCTCAACATATTGCCCAGAATGGCCCAAGCGGAAAACCAAATTCAATAAAATGTATCTGTTGTAATAATATAGGAATCTTTGAACATTGTGCGTCTGATTCTGGGTGGTTGATATACTGGCTTAGTTCAGGTCTCATTTACGTAGATCACTACACAGACTGCCACTATTTCCTTTCTTCCACTGAGCACCAATCACCCTTAAACATGAAGAGACTCCGAACCATTTTGTCTCAAACCAGACATGCATCTGCTATTGATTTTTGCCAAGATCTCAGAAGTCTACAAATTTAGTTACAGATGCAGGTCATTTATTTGATAAATGATCTGGGTAGTTGCCACTCTACTCATCCCTCTTGAATAACTAAAAATATTTTCCCTGCTATCTTTTGGCATTTTGCTGAAAATTAAATTACTACCCGTTTTAACGATATTTCTGTTCAATCCTCTGTTGGCTGCCTCTTGAATTCTAAATGGTTTTGATAAAGACGTCAGCGCTTTAAGACAAGGCATTGGTATTTCAATAATGTTTTTTCTTGTCGGGAAGAACCCATACTTTAATTTAGGAGTGTTTCTGGAGATTTGGAACCACTATAAAGTGATCAGTATATTTCGTGCTGAATTGATCCGTAGCATGTTAGTTAATTTGATATTTGTAACCATTTTTTTCTGCCATTACTTTTTGTCTTTGGCAGCTTAAACACCAGTTCCATCATGATCATTTAGGGACTATTTTTTAGAACAATTTACTCAGTTTTCTGACTGGTGATGGGTCAAGCCACCATTAAGACAAGATGTGATAGGAAATAATGATCAAAGACTTGTGCTAGCTGGGGTTTCATTCCAGCAAAACTCTGGCTACTAAATCACTCTTAGTCAGGAAAGGCTTGTCGATGTTCCTACTTGGGAACCTGATTAGCTGGGCCTAAAAGAGCGGGATGTGAACAGCATTCTTGTTCAGTTTAATCAGCCATTTTAAAAAGCCTGTCTGTTAATGATAATGAGTTTTTTTTTCTCTTCTTTTATATATACAAAATTGAACTTTGTTTGTTAGTTCTTGTAAACTTCTACAATTTAAGTTGGCACCAATGCTATGAACACTTCTTATTGAGCTAAAAAGGCATTTTGCTTTTTAACACGTCAAAACAGTATTGCTAATTGTAAAATCAATTGATCATTGATTTTTCAAGGTTAATTCAGAGACAGTTAATTGATAACATTTTTTTTACTGACTTCTGCATTTCATTTAAGGGCAAAACCCTTTAACATGTAAATTAAAGCAAGCGGTTGAACTGAATTTAGTTCACTTAAATTGAAGAGAATTTTTATTTTTTTTTAAATTTACCCAGTCTGAGTAAGATATGTAGGCTGTGAAGGATAAAGCTGGTTCAATTAGATACATTGATCAGTATATTGTCATGGTATAGATTTTTAACGACCAATCATAGAAGGTTTGTTACTGGACCAGATGACCTCTAGGGCTTGAGGTGTGAAGATTTTGAATTTCTATTTACACCTATTTATTTTCTGAAATCAGGATAGGGCCTTGTGTGGATATTGAAAAGGGAATATGTGTGTATATTGTTAAACATACATTGTATGCGAGTCAATATTGTCTAATGGATAGCAACTTGTGTCATTCAGAGCTATAGGGTTTTCCGTATGGTGAACATCGATAGAGAAAGCTGTTACTGGCCTAGTCACTGTACGCTGTGAACTACGGGGAGATAATGAAAAGCCCTTGTTCTTTACTTAGCGTCTCATCCCTATAATCTAAATCTTGGAGCCTCACTCTGACTTCAAAGTTCACAGATCCTCTCAAGTCAGGAGAATTTCGTGGCAACAAATGATGGTGTGTGAACAACACTTACTCAGCTTCTCCAAGAATTTCATGTCAAACATGGCCGTCAAAAACAGGCTCAAATAGACTGTCAGAAGTGTTGGAGCGTAGGTGGCTTGTTTTGTTTAATACTGCCATTAAAATTTGACCACCGTGCACCAAATAACTGACAAATTTACCTACATGTAGGCAGGTCATTAGTTAACCTGATCCAGAGATTCCGGACAACCAAATATTGTTAAGACAGGAATGACTACGTTAAGCTTTTTAAAACACCATGGTTGGCAACAAACAACTGGGAAGCTTAATAGGAGAATTTACCTTACAAGTCTGGAATGCAAAATAATGTGAAAAAATCTCATTGATATTGAAGGTCTCATTTGTTTCATCAGCGTCATAATAATATCAATTGTAGGTTGATACAGTTTTAAAAAACATGTAGTAGAGAAAGAAACTAGGTACATTTTATATAACCTTGAAACAGTTTGATAACAAAGAATGTAGAATTATTTGATTGGAATTGAAATTTGATATAATTTCATCTATTGTATATGAGCATTGATAAAACAACCATTACAGGAGTATAAAGATGGCACCTGTCAGATTGAGGTTGGTTCTAATTATGTTGGATAATCCCTGCACGTCATACTGTCAGAGTTAGAGCCCTCATTGCCCATTGGGAATCAAGCTTCAAAAACAAACTCTAAGCCCCTGGAGTGCGTGTTAGCAATTTTTTGTTTGATGGCTGTCAAATATTGTTGCTGGTCTAATTAGAATCACATGGCCGGGCACATCCGTAGAGAGCCTGACACAGTAAATACAAACAACATGGCCGACAAGTTAGCCAAATGTTTACTGGCCATTTGTGAAAAAACTGACACAATGCAAATAACTGGTTTTGATTAGTTTTCTAGATAAGTCAAGTGAATTGATCAAGTTTAATATTGTATACCTAAATCCCTAAAAACCTTGTCAGAATACATGTTGTATTATTTTGAGAATCCTAATTGGATACTTATCTTGATAGAAATTATCTAACTGTTCTTCTTAAAATCTACTCATCTATTGTACTACAAAGATCAATTAGATTAGTTTGTTATTAATAGAAATAAAAAACAAAGAATTCTGACGGTTGTTATGATTATCAATTGATCATAAAATTTGTTTCAGTTGCATAATCATGCCTTCAGTAACTTCCTATAAATACCATGTAAAGCCTTTGTTCAATTATCAGTCTTCACGCCTATTGTTCAGAAAATTTCACAGTCTATTGCCCACAATGCTGGGACATGCACGTAATATAGTATTGTATATCTTTTGTTCATACTATATCCTATGATTTTCTCTTTTTGAAACGAGACTATGATACGATGTAATTGGTCCCTTTTCATTTAGATGTTATTCTTTCTTTATGTGTTTCTATCTTATAGTTTAATTTTGTATAGTTTACGTCACATTTTATAGTTGTCTGGATTCAGTTTGGCTCTATTTCTAGTATGTTATTCACCTCTGTACAAATAAATCTTTGGCAAACAATGGAATGAATACTAATGTTACGAATCAATACCTGCCTCATCTAGGATCTATCGCTACTCATTTTAATGTTAAAAACGAGCTAAGACGTCAGGCAAGTGTCCTTTTCTGAGAGGTGAAGAGGGATGGGTTAGTATCAAGCCAACCGCTGGGATATGGTATCAATTGAACAGCCATTTCTCATTGAATAGCACCCTGCCTTCTTTCTTACCCATACAGTACATTCTTTAACCATGTCTGCTTTATCATGTGGAAGACATTGAGGGGCACAAAAATGACAATATTTTGACTTCATTGGCTACTTAACTGCAACTTGCACACAGCTGTAAAAAATTATTAGTATGTGAAAAGGCAGGGTTGGATTCCTCTAGCTAGGCTTCTAGGTTCATAGGAATAGTGAATGAGTTATTCCGCGACAAAACATTGGCTCAGGAATGGAAAGTCACTGTTGGAATTTCTCCTTCTATTTTCATTAGCCCCGTTATCGGTCGCATCATTCTAAGTCCTGGTGCTGCAAATATTTTCTTTGTAGCAGCTTTGATCAAAGTTTATTTTGATCTTGCCAGTGTTTTGAGGGGGCTCAGTCGCTAAGTCTCATGCCTTCTCTGATGTGGGGTGCGAGATGGGCTGTTTCACCCACTAAAGGAGTCATGTACCCCCTCCCCTCTAACCATTGTTGACTGGTTTGATAAGACTGGGCGCCGACAGACAAACATCCCCTGATTAACTCATTCCTCATGAGCAGCTAACTCTAAAACTAACTCCCCCCTAATCCTTCAATGAGATAATCCCAAATTCACATCTAGATAACACATTCACGCTATGCATCATTGAACCTAGACACTAATCCATCCTGGTATAATTAAAATAGTTTTACCCAATGTGAAAAGTTTTCTCCGTTAAAATACTAAATCCTTGGGAACATTTGGATGCCATTGATTTGTTTGGTGTATATCAATATGAATATACAGAAACCATCATTGTTGATATAATACAGTTTTCTGTAGACCTAATTTCAGAACAATGACTCAAACACATAAATAGCCATCCTGTCTGGTAATGTGCTGTAGATAATCTGAGTATTATTCGTGCTATAAAACAAGTACCGGTAATATATAATAGAATAGAATATGATAAATAAAACATAACCATAATAATAATGTATGATTATCTATTTATGTGATTTATCATATGATAATCAATATAAGGGTAATTATATTCAACTTTTCCTCTTAATGCATTAAGAAAAAGAGGAATATATTGTGTGTGCATGACTGGCTTTGGGATGAAATCAATGCACCAAATATCCTGTCTGTTGTAAGTCTGTGTCAGCATTGTGTCATCTTAATCAAGGTTTCCTGGACTCTAGTTTACACCTGGTTGGGTTTACCTGCTCAGGTATTTTAGTCATGATCTCCAAATGCAGGGCAAAAACAACAACCTAGATTTGTGTGATATTAAACACAAAGAAATTCCCAGTCAGCTCTGTTTTTTCTCCGCTACCAAGACCTATAATAAAGTACAAGATGTCTCTAGTTGTAGCTCTTTGTTCTGCAATGAGCTGTTTCATTTTAAAATAATCTTAACCTACAGTAGATGAATTTTTTGAGTATGTGTCCAAATTGATTGCAACAGACATGCTATAAAATGCTTGTCGCAAGATATTTAGGCCTATGTATAAAATTTTAAACAATTGAAATATGTACTAACTATAGCTTACTAGTTCAGTTAGTTTAATGGAATATTTCAAGCCCTTTTATTTTTAAGTGTGGTAAGTCTTTCCAAGGCAGATCAAATTTGATGTGTAATTTGCTATCCTCACTCACTATCTACTGTATGGACTATGATATGGCTGGGTGTGGGCTTGTTGTTTCTATCTAGACAGTTCTTGATACCCCAGTGATAGGGAGGCCTGTGACCCAAACATTACCTAATTTATCAAAGCAAGAGTGGAACATTTTACAAATAATTGAAAATAAAGCCTATTGACACCCCATAATGAAAGCCACATGCTGCTATGTGAACTGGGGAGACGTCTTAGCCTGACTAATTTGTGAAAATGTCAACCCTGAGATCTGTTAGTTTAAAGTTAAACTGGGATGACATCTGCACCGAAAACAAAACGAATGAAAGGAAGAGAGGGCAATTGTAAGAAAAAGACAATTAGATCCTTTGGATAATTTGACAGCATTTATGAGATTTCAAGACATTTAGCCCACCCCTTTTCTTCTCAGCTAGTTGTAGGTCGCCAGGAAAGTCAGTGAAACATGATATGATTATAAATGTGTAAGTTAAGCACAACCTTCGACCTTGCTTAAACAGTATAATCATTATTATTGAGGGCTGAGTTAAGACCTAACTGTCACTTTATAACTGTGATGTAAACATTGGGTGAGATTTCAACACTGAAAACTTCTTGTGTAAATAGTTCTTCGTTTCTGTATAAATACGCTAATGTTATTTAGTGTGTATAATCAGAGCAAATGTAAACCTTGAATTACCAAACTATGTTGGGGTCATTGTGTGTCTGCAATTTGTATGGGCTTTACTTTTGGTTAGTACTTTAAAAAAGTACAAACAGTGGCAAGGGTGTTGAAGGCCTGACCTGTGTTAATTTTGTGTGGCCATTTTCTCCTCAGTTTTCATAATTTCTGATTTGTTATATTTCTAATATTTTACTATATGGCACATCAATAAAGCCCTGTATGGGTCCATTGTAAGTGATTCACTTGTACCCCGGACTTAAAATAGGTTTGATGGACTGTTGTGGAGGAGGATATATCTATGTGTATCTAGTTTAGTGGGCCTATGTGTTAAAAAGGGTCAGCCAAGGCTATTTGCTGAGACCAAACCTCTTTATTTTCAACCATGTATTTTGTATGTCTTTGTTCCTGTACATACCCCATTTCATGAAAGGATGTTAAATTACACTAGCATTAAGAGAGTGGGCTGATACAGGCTTCAAAAGAGACATATCTTTTCACTAAGGGGTCCCCATAGACCTAAGTATGTACAGCATATACAGGTGTTCCATGGTGAAAATAATCACAGTTTCCTGGCAACAAACTGTCTGGGCACAATAGTAACTCTAGGATAGCTTTTAAGGCTATTTGATCTGCTTAGATACATTTCAGTTTAAAGCGGAGCAGTGTCTTTTTATGACCCTTCAGCCAGTACTTCAATACAGAAAGGCCTTGATTTAAGCTTTTATTCCATGTTCTGCCCTCATCACTGTGATTGCCTGAAGTAATAAAACTTTAAACCGTTTTTGTTGGAGAGAACTGTTTTCAAGTTGATGTTTTGAAAAAAAAAAAATTATGATTCACACTCTTGTAGCTGAGAGAGACGTAAGTGAGAAGCCAACTTATTAAAATCCCAGGAATTTAAAATCAGCAGCTTTAATAATGTATTGGTGTATTATTTAATGTCTGTTAAAAAAAGATTTGCTATTATCTAATGGACATAATAAAGAAAATAAAAATGTTTGAGAATCACTCATTAGAACTAAATCAACGGGGCACTGAAGTAGAGTATTTAGACCAATTTGAGCTCTGCTGCAATTCAATGCGGCTTAAAGCAATTGAAATCACTTTAATTTTTTTAATGATATTATTTCTCATTTTTGATAATGCTCAGATTTTCAAATTAATACCTTATAAATATATTAGTGCTCTCAAAAGCCTTCTTTTTTTCTAGGCCTTTTTTTTTTCTGAACTTAGAGCTGAACAATATCATCAGCGTTATTAAAATGTATAGAATATTTCTGGTGCCAAACTTATTTCACACATGACATCTCCTTGTCAATTCAATGATTGCTTTGTGCATTATGCAATCGGCAGAATCCAAATTACTTAATGGAACTGGTTAATAATTAACGAGTAAAGGTATGAGAACATTTGTTTTTACTTCCTTCTCACGATGAGAATTAATCAGGCTTTAAATCACTCCGCACAAATTTAGCCATTTCGTGTGACTATGAGTTTTACCTTAATTACATACTTCCAATTTACTTCACTACTCAAGGCACCAATGGGATAAGAGTCTAAAATATTAACGAGCAACCTCTCAATCTACACGATTAAAACATTAATTTTCATCAATTTTTCATGATTTTCTTATTTGACATTTAGCTCTCAAAAATGTTTTATCGCACAGTTTTTTCTTTTATTTAATTAGGAATTGAGTAGTATCGATTGATGTATTTTTTGCCTTTTGAGAAAAGCTACTGGAATTAAAAGGAAACCTGCGCTTTGTGATCAGGAGGGTTGCGTTATATACTGGCTTGACATAGAGGTCTTTGCTCCCTAACGCTGTTATCAGCTCCCATCATCCATCAGAGAACCCAACCCCCTCATTCTCCCCTCTTACCCCATCACACCCAGCTCCATAATAGCGCAAACTCTTTGTGGTCCTATTTAATGAGCTTCACTCTTTTAGCGCTCACAAATAATCAGCCCCCCAGTAATAGCACCTCAGGGGTGTTAATATGTTTAGTGTTTAGGCTTTTAACCAATCCCCTTAGCTCTTTGTCTATGTAGTTCTTCCCTCAAAGCTTAAACAAAAATAAACAGGAAAATATACTCTTGGTTTAGACAAGACACTTTTGGCATAGTATGACTAAATATTTAACCATTTTGAAAAGGAGACTTAATCAAAACCCAACTGTAGAAATTGGAATAAAAATAAAATGAGAAAATTTAAAGAAAAATACACAGCATCTTTCTATCAAATTATACATGTATATAGCCAAGGTTGATTGAAAACAGATGTTAGTTTTTATTTACTTTAAACAATTCTGAAGTGATAAGAGATTTCTGTTTTGTCAAGTCTAATTTATTTTGCATTTCCATGGCATATGGCAAGACAAATCAGTATGAATATTTTCGAAAGATTGTAGATTTCCTGTTTTCTCAAGTTGTTTTTAATATTTAGCTTAGGGTCAAATGTTCAACACATATTACCCTATCTTCTCTGTCAATATAAAATGGCCCAGTTGATAGGCCACATCAAAGTTTTAGATTTTATGATAAGTAAAATTTAGGGAAAGTGGTCACTCTCTTTGTTGTGCCTCAGTTAATCTCTGAAGTGGACAGTATGTTGACCAGAGACATATGAAACTGATAAAAGACAAATTCAAGTGTTTATTTTAGTGGACAAAGAGAGGTATGTTTAAGGGTAGACAGATATGCAGAAATTGTCTGCTGTCTGGGTGGGTAAAATAGAGTGTTAAGTTCTAGTAGGGTAGCGGGGTAGATTGATTATTGCTGCAGAGCGAAGTGGGGAGGGATATTTCAATATCTAGCTGGACTCTAAATATTTGTGAAGCCCAAGTTGTTTAAAGGGGTGGTGGGATTGGGGTGGCTTTTCTCAATTTCTTGCCAGACTCTAGTCTATATGA
>JAVFBZ010207246.1:0-13363 GCA_032466195.1 Katharina tunicata
CATTTCAAAGTAATTGTTTTAGTTTATGCGCAAACTTCAAAGTTGGTTAAAATCAAGGCAATCAGAATTTGTTGTAATACCCTAATTTTGAGAGCTTATGTTACATTAATATCCACATGCAGATAAAAGCTGGTGCTGCTAAGTCGGTGTATTTCCCTATCATCCCTGCTGTACTGGGTAACATCGATATCCTTCTGAAGGCACAGTCAGATGTGGCCGCCGATGCTGTTCAGAGACAACTGCTTGTCGAGGTATGTTCAGTACATAGCCGATTCTAATTTAGAGCACTAGGCTATGAAGTGGAGTACTTTTAGACTAATGAAGTTACACATTTAGCTAAGACTTCAATTTAAATTTAGGAAATGTTATTGTAAGATGGGTTATCCTTACATGATGTGTTGTTATGTCTGTTGTAACAGGCTGGAAAGAGTAAAGTAGCAACTGTCAATTATTATTATTAAACATATATTGAGACGGATGGGGGTACCTATTAAACAAATATTCAGATTGACTTTAAGTAATATCACCTTCTTTTATAATCCTTACATGACCTGAATGTGTATTTTCTTCAACAGCCGGAAGGAGTTCCCCATGAGTTTAACATACCTCTGACGATCGATTTGAAGGCCACGCACAGTTTCTCTAAGAACGTATCAATCAGCCTGCCACAGGGCGTTGTTGCAGGTTCTGAACGGGCCCGTATCACTACAATAGGTAACATAACTGCGTCAATCAATTGTGTAACTGTGAATCATATATTTATTTGATAAGTGTGTGTAGTCGTACACAAGGGTATTTCACATATATGACGACTTTGCGCTGCCGGTGTATGTTGGAAATCCGTGAAGAAACCTCGTAAATACCACACCGTGAATATACTTAAAGTTCGCAGGGGGAATCTAATCAATTCAGGGTACAGTGTGGATGTATTATTTACCTTATTTTTTTAGAATAAAGTGCTGCGGAGCATCTTTTTGATCGAGTCCTCGGCCCGCCAAGTCCAAATTTTCTGATTCAACACTCAACCCACTGAGCAACGGCGCCGCCGGTGAATCGTTTAAGAGAAAGAGATAAACAAATACGCTGATAAATAAATAGGATTAAATAATATTGTAACTCAATGGACTCAGTGGAACAACGAAAAGAAAACATTTCTGTGATCTGGTTTAAAATGACAATCGCTTTTTAAAAATAAATCATCATGTGCCTCTGCAATCCAGACTGATTTGCTTCACATGAGAAACTCAGGCCAAAGTGATGACTTAGTTATGCTAACAAATGTTAAATTGGACTATTTGTTTCACTAAACCTATTGCATACTATAATGTTGTGGGTTTTTTTTTCTTAAAATGAAAGGGGATCTGTTGGGTCCTACAATTGGGAACCTGGATAGTTTACTGCAGATGCCGTATGGATGTGGTGAACAGAACATGCTGAATTTTGCTCCGGATATCTTTATCATGAAGTACCTTAAATCAACAAATAGCCTGACAGGAAGTATTAAAGAAAAGGCTACTGGCTTCTTAGAGAAAGGTACCTCCGAACCGTTCATTTTCCTAATACCATAATTCTATATGGTTTTGTTTTCTTTTTATTCTTTTTTTTGCCTCGTTGCATGGAAACTCAATCGATTTCAGTTATGTTGAGATATGCAGATAATATCTTATTTTATTCTAAGTGCCTCGACTTATATATGCCTCTTAAAGACTACATTGCTTTGGCATTTTCCAGCCGTTACAAACCTAACGTACCATTAAAAGAATTAATTTACACCAAATCGAATATACTTTATTCCAGATGCCAAACGAAACCCCTATATTCCGGCTACCTTAACACGTTATATGATGTCTGGCTTGTTTATGTCCTAGTTTATTTCTCTCTAGGAATTTGGATTGTATTGTGTAGCTTTGTATCTAATCCAATATAGTTCATTACTTGACCATATGTACATTCTGCTTCAGGATACCAGCGCGAGTTGACATATCAACATAAAGATGGTTCGTTTAGTGCCTTTGGTGACAATGATCCGTCTGGAAGCATGTGGTATGCAGCTACTTATTATCAATTCTAGTAAGTCAGGAGATGAACGAAACGTAACGTCATCTCCACAATAACTTATCATATTAAGAGAGAAATAATGAGAGGAATAAAGTCCATCTAAGATAAGGTAAAAACCGTTGTTTTGTTTCAATGTCGAGAACATGTATCCAATTCTGTGGGTGCTTAATTGCTGTTCTTTTTACCATAAAATCAAGGTAATTTTTAGAATTTTTCATTTCCACAATTTACCATTTTCCAGGCTAACTGCGTTTGTAGTGAAGTCTTTTAACCAAGCCAAACCGTTCATATACATTGACGATCAGACGATAAAGAGGGGTTTGCAATGGATGTTATCACACCAGATGCCAGATGGTAGCTTCCCAGAGCCTGGTCGTATAATCCATAAAGATATGCAGGTACATGTCATCCTATTGCTTATCATAATTCTGTTTGAAGTTTTCAAAGGATACATTGGGCTATCAAAGAGTTACTACATACCATTCTTCTCGGTCTTTTTTTTTTCACAATTACTGGCTTTGTGGTCCTTCAGGCTCACCATACTTTTGCTGTCTTCCTCTGCTTACAGAAATATGCACAGCCTCTCTCGTGTTAACATCAGTTCATTTTGTCCGTATGTTGAAGATTGGAAGATTTTCATGGAGATTCAATGTTCACATGAAGATGATTTGAAAATGGAACGTCCACCGGATTTGGACCGTTGATCTCATTGTAAAACAGCGTTACTTGTCGTAGTTTGCCCATTACAACTCCCTGATCAAATGTTCTGATTCAAAAGAAAAAGAAAAATGTCATGTCCGGCGCTTACATCTCTGACTTGTTGTTGGTCAACCAAAATAATTGACATGCAATGTAATTATTATGATTCGAGAACTAGTGAGTGTCTTAGTCCAGCTTCTAATTGGTCACGCTCTTGGTTTTCAGGGAGGATCGGCATCTGGTCAAGCATTGACCGCTTTCGTCCTCATTGCAATGTTGGAAAACAAACACCTAGACGTCGTGAGTATAATTTTCATTCAGTTTAATGCTATGGTGCATATGACGAACTACGCCTGACACCAATTACTTAATTTATCGTAATTTCAGCTAAGTAACTTATAGAGGGTGCTATTGGACTTAATGTTTTCCCTTTCAATTGTTCTTGCTTCAAGTCTATTCTACATGCCAAATCGTACTATTACAAAAAGCCTAATACCCAGGATCAAAACGAATACAAACACCCGGTTAAAACGTCTAACTCTCTAGGCCAAAACGTCTTGAAGTAAATTCAAACACTATATGCACAGCATCCCACAAATGTACAGTATGGATAAATCAATCAGTTGATTTCAGTTCAAATTTTTGGAGGCATGCCCATTTGTAAAGTATAACCTAACTCCACAGACATTGGATGCCCGACTTTTTCTGTATTTAGAGACATACAAAGTCGAGAAACTCGAAGAAAAGGTAAAGAAATATGCTTTCCAAAAGAAAAGGATTTTGACGTTACCAGATATACATAATAAATAACACAGGTTTTGAAATGAAAAAGCCGAAGTCTCTCATTTCAGTCGCAATGAGAAGGATATTACGAATGAACAAATGCATATATTTTGCTCATGGCGTCGTCTTAGTGACATCCAGTGTACACACATACAGATCAAATATAGTTAATTGGTCATTTCACGTTATCTTTGTACGTAAAAACTTTTCTAAAATCAGTAAGCATCGCCACATCCAAATAAAAACGTGAAGGAAAAACTATAAATTCCGCCATTAATCCTCAACACATTTTAAGCTGATGACAAATTGGGCCAAATTTGTGTAAACTGTTTGTTCTCAAGTCTTTTTTTGGACATACAATTGTATATATATAAAAGTATATATATTGTCAAGACTGCAGATGAACCTTTATCAAAGAATCAGGCAGTATGGAAGTAAAGCCATTTAGTGACTAAGGCTAGGATAGCCTGTTTTGGTGTAATGGACATCTTGACTGAAGAAAGAATTCGGACTGGCTGGTACCTAAAAGAGTGTCCCTACCAACACTACAGATATAGATATTGTACAAATGATCAAATTAATGTCATTTCATATTCTCCAAAATCAAGTGTCTTGTCTATTTATACGGCTGATATACCGTATACCAGGTATATCAGGACATACCAGGACATACCAATTGGTGTGATCATTTCTGACGACTCGTTCTTAATGGCTATGTTAAACTTAATGGGTATAGGTTTTAGAGGTTTTGAGTGTGCTCTGGAAATGCGTCCACATCAATACCCACACCAAGTGATTATATATCAATCGGGATAATTGTACTACTGTTTTCTCATTAGGGAGAAGCACTAGACATTTCTTCAGCTGCTGTGAAAGCCTTGAGTTATCTTGAGAAAGAAATACACAGCACGACGGACGTGTACAGCCTGGCATTAACTACATACTCCTTAGTACTGGCCGAGAGTACAGCGGCACAGACTGCTCTAGATAAACTTAACAGTATGGTCATCAATAAAGGTTGGTAAAACGTGATCATTATGCACCAACTTTCAATTTTAGAACGATGATCGACCTGGCAATGGTTTACACAAATTCGGCAAAAAGTGTGTTCCTTGTTATAGCCGTGGGCGGTAGCCGTGCAGGAAAACTACTCTATATCCTGTTTTCTTTAACTTTATTCCCATAGAGCGATCAGACTAGCTTATGATGCTTCCAAAGTATAACAGATACAAAGTATAAAAGTATAACAGTTAACAGTGAGCAGGGCAATATTCACATACGAGCGGAAAACATAACAATCGCTACAAGGCCAGGGGCATGGAATTTATGTCGTTTTCGACTGGTTAAGCATTTGGTTTTATCATACCATTGGGGGTTTGGTATGGAATGATAAGAACTATTAAACTTTGGATCCCATGACATTCTGCTTAAATAGATGACATTAATTTATTGTATGCAAGTAAATCTTTCTATCATCCATTAAATGAAACACGCTTAATATGTAGATGGTATGAAACACTGGGAGGCCCCAGCAGCCGTTCCTACAACTAAAGCTCATTCCTGGAGTCCCCCGAATCAGGCACATGCAAGAGACATTGAACTGACGGCTTATGCTCTGCTAACATTTGGCCAAAGAAACGATCTTACCAACGGAATACAGATTATGAAGTGGATAATAAGTCAGAGGAATCCAAGAGGTGGATTTGCCTCCACTCAGGTATATTTCGACGTATATTCTTCAGAAAATATTTGAAGCATAATATGTTAATGCTGACGATGTGTTAAGGAGATTTTAGAAATCAAATGATAGTGCTACATACGATATAATTTATTATAAAGTTAATCTAATCAAACAGACTGATTTGTTCGCGTATGCTAATATACATACATTTATATGTTCGTTATGCGTTTGTGGTTCCATCATATTATACTCTCTAAATCTACTACAACAACTCGTCTGTGGCTTTCTGATTTCTAGGTTAGTCATAATTCAAAATTTCTGGTTGATAATGCATTACATAACATATCAAGGATTGCATAAAAACGTTTATCCCATAATTTATCGTTGTTTTAGGACACTGTGTTAGCTCTTCAAGCTATGTCGGAATTCGCCAACTTGATATACAGTGCTGATTTTAATGTGAATGTAGATGTACAAGCAGGCTTGATGCAACGTCATTTCACTATTAACAAGGGTAACGCGATCTCCCTGCAAACTGTGGACGTAAGTTTCTAATGTTTATTTGTTAAAACCGCGGTTGTATCTTTTGTCAAGGCAACCAACGTTGAAGCTTAGCACAATTGTATAAACATTCTGTCTGGGATATTTAAAAAGTTGTTCAATTTAAATAATATTATTTTGCGCAAGTAATGCACTTGTTTACAGACCAGTTCCTATAACAAACCCGTTGAAGTCTATAACGGCACGTAGCCTGTTTTGCTTAGAACTATTTATGCTCTGTTATTGGATGATTGATCTAGAATGTCCGCCACCTGTTTCAGTTACCGACTGTACCTGCATCAGTCAATGTACAAGCCACGGGACACGGGATGGCTCTAGTCGAGGTAAGTTACTCTAGACCTACAATACATGTCTCATTTCCTTCTGAAAGTTTTGTACGAGTCTAATGTCAACATTCTATTACGCGATATTTTTAACGAGTAAAAACTAAGTATGACCAGTTTAACTGCCGATACATGTATCATCTAAGACTATTCTTAGCTAGAATATTTTAAGTTTAAAGTAGTGTAATCCCCAAAAACCCAGAAATGTTTTTTTTTTCCCTGATGTTCCTAAAATATCCTCTCGGATTATGTTAATTATCCAGATATCAGTATTTTTCAACGTTGAAGAAGACCTGAAGGAGCCATCATTTGACGTTAAAGTTAATCTGTTGGAAGAAACCATCAACACATTGATTGTCCAAACATGTACAAGGTATGGTCACTTCGTCGTATATAATAATTAAGTTGTATATTACCTGTTTTATTCTGTCAAACATCAATACAGCAGGTAGATGGCAAACTTTTGGAGTTCGTTCATTTTTTGCATTGGGAAAGAATAATATTCCCTTTCATTTCGACGAATTTTTGTTTTATGTTATGCCCCAGATGCCTTAATGTTACGCGTATAGTTGAACCATAAAATACAACAGTATAAGTGTCATTGATTCGTTCATATTTTGTTAATTAGAACTTCTCAATTATGTTCATTTTATCGGAAGCGCTGGTCAAGTGCACAAATACATTTGAAAAACTCATTAAAAAATGAAACGATACGGTCTTAGGAAACACAGTATTCGTGCCCTATATGATAAAAATAATAAAAACAATGATGGTAATAATAATAACGTTCCTCTTTTTGTTAGTAACCTATTCAACGAGTAAGGTTGATCTTCCATTACGACGAAACAAATTTACATGTACATATTGGCTACACTTTTTTCCGTTGCAAAATGCAGTTCCAACTTTCGCTATCACGAATTATTTAAACTTTGTCTATCTTACTTTTTGAAAAAGGTCGTTGGTATCACAGACTGGAATGGCTGTACAGGAGATTGGTGTACCGAGTGGTTTTGATGCAGATGTTGACAGCATTGGAGATGTGAAAGGGCTCAAGAGAATAGAGACCAGTGACAGGAAAGTTATTCTTTATTTTGACGAGGTAAGTGAGAGATTAGCTTTTCAATGACTGATAAGTCGGCAACAGCGAGGGTTCTTTATTTGGTAATTTATTTACGACTGTTATATATAAACAAAAATATATCTTCTATCAGTGAAATTGTGAAACCCGTGTTCTTATGAGCGTCACACTGACATGTCATGTGTTGTGGAATTATATGCGCTTCTACGAAAATTAGTCGGTGAGAATGAACACTACAACAATATGAGACTGAAACGTTGTTAAACAGCATACCAATCTATTGGAATCAAGAACGAGTTCATGTTGTTCTTACTTCTATCATGGTGAGAATATATTTTGTAACAAAACACAATCTAATATTCTGTTGAGATTTTGTTCAAATACCCATCTGTTCCAGTTTACCCCTACTACCATATGCCTGTCATTGAAACTTCAAAGATCTGGTCTTGTCGCCAAGAGTCTACCAGTTCCAGTCAGAGTCTATGATTACTACTCACCAGGTCAGTCAATTCAGTTCTGGTTACTGATCGTCCTTTTTTCAAAGGTGGTTCTAGGAAAATACTTTGACTTATAAAAGGCATTTAAATTTTACAGTGACGCTGTCATGCGCCAGATTAACTGTTATTAATATAATTTTTTACGAAAAAATATCTGACATATTCTCATCAGGTTTGTGTATACATGTGATACTTTGGTTAAGTCATTAAGTAAAATGTTTATAGTGAAATGTAGCCGTATTTACAGCCGATAATGTACATAAGCTGTATCTTTCAACTCATTTGCAAGTCTCGTTAGTATTTACATACACCGGCTGTGTTGTCATACACAGTACATGGCTATGTGTTATAATGCATATATAAAGACATTGAAGTAATCTGTATACTACATTACAGCGCCGATCAATGGATAAACTTACCCCCCCTCCCCCTAAAGTTTTCGATACTTGGACATCTTAAGTATTTTTTTTTTGTTTTTTCTTGACCAGATGACCAAGTGACGATGTTTTACCAGTCACAACTGTTGAAAGGAGCTTCCTTTTGTGACGTTTGCCCGGAGTGCAGTTGTAAAAAACAGGTATCTTGATAAACGAACGGTTTCTTTATTTGTCTTCACAGTATTTTTCTTCTTTCTAAAACTACTGTAGCCTAAACAAATTCTAGTTCAGAAAATGTTACACGCTGAGACCCGGAATCGAACCCACGACCCTGGCACCGAAACGCCATTAGAATTGCAGTCTTCCTAGACCACTCAGCCACCCGTCCACATATATGACCTACCATGTGTACCCAGACCCGGAATCGAACCACGATCCTGGCACCGAAACGTCATCACAGTTGCAGTCTACATTGACCAATCAGCCATCCGTCCACATATACCATGTGTAGCCAGCCTGCAAACTTGAATGAACCAGAATCTTTCATCTAAGCGAGCGATCTCTCCCCTCCATCCCACCCACATCCTTAACCTTTTTAGAAAAAACACACGAAATACTTTTAATGGTACTTTCGGGACGACAAAAAAGTATTTCTCATTTATCCTGCCCATCCTTTATCTTGCTTGATACTGTCTCAACTACCGTCTATTGGGCTGTGTATGTGCCTTATTGCAGTTAGTGGCTTTTCTGCTAAATGTAAAGCGTTATGTTACAGTCCCATCTATAAATGTTTTTTGTTTGTGTCCTCTGCTTTTTTAAATGCAGAGTTCGCTTGTCCCCGTATGTAAGAAAAATGTGAAGTAATGTGTTACCGATATTGATTTTTGTTGTCCTGATTACAAGACGCAAAAGTTCATTCGCTGAAAGACTTTTCCAGGAAACCGTGAGTGTGTCAAGCAAAACGTGACAAAGAACCAATACCCAAATATTAAACCTTTATTTGGAATAAACAAATCAAAGTACGTTTCGTTTGTCCATTTTATGTTCACATTCACAAGTGGAATTTCATATGGATAACAACTTCTTTTATTTATTAGTCACGACGTTTTAATTGTTTAGTAGAAAACAATCTCTGAAATTGAGATTGAAACTCCCACACTAATTAATAGAAGAATTTGTTTTCCATATGAAACTCTACGTGTGTGTGATGTTCCAGATTCTAAATGCCATTCAAAGAAGTTATACTCTTTCACCTAACCAAAGGGACACTTCAACATGCGCAAAACAGTACTGTTGACTGAGTCACTGTTAATACAAGAGTGTTGCTCTTTCGAATACTGTATCTGGGAATCTGTCTTATTTTCAAATGCTTTCTTCTTTCCTGTACAAGGTTCAGCTACGCAACGGTTGGTTTTCTGGTTTCTTTTCTTCCCTGCTCTCTAATGCGTTTGTCTACTCCTCTGTCCATTGACTATAGTATGTGTAAGTTTTCTAGAAATAATTATGATTAATTACGGTCGGTCGGCCGGTTGAAGACAACTGCTAAATATTTTGAATAACTTAAAATAATGATTTTCAATGTTTGGTTCAAAATTCCAATGTAATTACATCTACACACTTATGAAAGGGTGTTATCTACATTTTTAACAAGAGCTTGAAGGCGTGTTCCGTCTCTAGACCCATGAATGAACTCGTTTCTGTTGTCGTGTAGATAGCAAGGAAAGGAGTAACAAGATGAATTTTTTTTTTTATTATTAGTATTATTATTATTTCTGATGTTATTATTGTTATTTCTTCAGACTCGGAAATAAGACAGACAAGCAGATGACGATTTAATCCAGTTCCGTTCTTTTACAAGCCGTATGATGGTGCCCAATTGAAATCTGTTATTGTATAAGCCTACATATTGATTTGTTGTATCAAAAACCCCAAGAATTATTAAAAGCATGTCGTTTTGAGTAACAATGTTTTGGTTCATTTTTATTAGTTCTTTTTGTATGGTTGTATTTTTCTCTTTGGGAAAGGCAGCATATGCAAAGAACACATTGTATTTGTTTGTTCGCTTAGTGTTTCGCACTCTAGTGTGTTTGGTTAAGGTGACGAGTTTGCGCTGGTGATGGTGTTTTGTGTGAAATCGAGAAGAATCGTCGACAAAGTTTAAAGCTATCCTTTGCGAGTGAGAAATAGTTCGCCAGGGTATCAAATTTTGCCATTTTATTCCAAGCACAAACTCGGACAGGCGTTCTGGTTTAGAGGGCGTAAATGAAAGATGGCCAAGAAAGAGTTCGCCTTCATATGTATTAAAGGAAACAGGAGTTTTGTTTGGATAACTACTTCTTCATTTATTGAACACAACGTTTCTATCTCATTTCAGAGATCGTTTTCAAGTGAATGGTTAACATCAACAAAATTACATATTTATATAAACATAAGAGTTAAAGGTGTCATAAGTGAGTAATAGTTAATAGACAGTGGTTGAGTAAACAGGGGTTAAGTTCTTTGATTGGAGAAGTCTTGCTGGTAGCGGATTAGCTGGTCGTATGCGTTGGATAGGTATAATCATTTGTCTCGGTTAAGCTGTGGATTGGGTCTTTTGATTTGAATTGCCTCTTGTAGTTTTCGTTTTTTCATGTTTGATAAGTTGTGGTTTAATATTTGATTTGTTTCCCATTTGATTTGATGGCTGGGGTTAGTTTGGATATGTTCAGCTAGTGCAGATTTGTTGTCTCTTTTGGTAACTGAGTTTTGGTGTTCTTTTAATCTGATGTTGAAGGGTCGTAGGGTTTCACCGATGTAGGATTGGTTGCAACCTCAGTCTATTTTGTAAATGACTCCTTTGGGTTCAGGTTTCTGAGCTGGGTATTTCCTACCATTGGCCTTGAGCATGTGTTTTAAGGTTGTTCCGCTGGAAAAGGTTATTTTCACTGGTGTCTGGGTAAGGAGGTCTCGCAACGGTGTGACTGGTTTTACCAATGTATGGTAGGGATATCAGTATGGGAGGACAGTCTGTGGGAGTGGTGGATTGGGTGTTTCTTCTCTGAATGGTATGTTTGATTGTCTTTTCTACAAGCTTCTAAGGGTAATGATGATATGTGATGAAAACTTTCTTGAGGTGCTCTAGTTCTGGGGTCGGATCAACAGAGGACAAGTTGAGGGCTCGTCTGGTGAGAGTTAGACGTGGCATGGATGCACTGATCCGAGTGGGTGGGCTTTCTGCAAACACTGGTGGCTAATTGGGTGTCGTTTCTTCGGATAAGGACATCTAGAAAAGGTAATTTGTCATTGGTTTATAATTCCATGGTAAACTGAATTCTGGGGTGATGACTGTTTATGTGGTCTAGACGGGTATTCTGGTCGTCTTCAGGTTTTAAAATGACAAAAGTATCTTCAACTTGTCTGTACCAGACTGTGGGATGAATAGAGGACGTAGAAAGGGCTGATTCTTCAAGGCGGGTCTTTATATGTTATATTTATATATATATATATCTTTATATGTAATATTTAGAACCTTGTAAACCAATCGAATTTGCCTCGTTACCTCTAGACTGTTCGTTAGATAAACTGATTTCTGGTAGCCTTACATGTTTTGAAAAAACACAATTGGAATTTGTTCATATTATTTATTTATAATCGTACTTCGACGGCCTTCTGTCCCAAATTGAAATGAAAATTCAATCAATACCCGGGTTGCATAAAGGAGATTTAACTGATCAGAAATACATTACTAGCCTCAATAACATTACTAAACTGTCCTCGATTTTGCTTACGAGGACAATAAACACATTGACGTATATATGAAAATATTTGATCTAGTGTCTACTGAGTATTTATATTATCGATGTAAGCTTTACGGGATACACTATTGATGTTATTTTGAATATATCTCAACTCTTACTGCGACCATTACATTTAAAACATATCAATGTATTCATTGATTTGGCATGCAATCAAATATCACGGAACATTGAATAGATAGATTTGTTTCAATTTTATTTTACCTGTAAAAAGATTCTAGTTTCAATTTCACTTTGAAAGGCCGCTAGAATAAACAAAAGACAACTTTATTGCAATCGTCGGAAATACTTTGCAAGGCCTTGGGGAAAAGAATATTTAACGTCAACAGTTGGTTCGCAAACTATGGTAATCCGAATGGTTTTTCAATTTATTGATCTGACTAACAGTTACACGGCCAAAAATTGGTGGGTCTGATCCGGATCAGATTTGTGTTTGCGTTTACACGGCAGAAATAGGGGGAATAAATCTAATCCGGATCAGAATAGTCCGCCTTTTTTGACCCACCAAATTTGATGGGAAATCAATAGAATAGGGCATTCAAAAGGTGAACTAAACTGAGCCGGCTCTGATCCGCATCAGAGCTGGCTTTTTAGTTCGCCTATTTATGACGGTTTGCGGTTACACAGCACTCTTGACATCCCTGCCAGCAAGCGTCGAGGGAATCTTGGCACACTGTCAGCTAGCTTCAGTTTAGTTCACTGACAGGGCTTTCAAAAGTGCAATGTAACCGCAAACCGTCGGGAATTGGCGAACTAAAAAAAACCGTCTCTGATGCGGATCAGAGCCGGCACAGTTTAGTTCACTTTTTAAAATAGTCTATTATTGGATTTCCGTCCTGCTAGTAGATAAGCACCTTGCCTAGTAGTGAGGATGTTTTGATCCTCTAAAGAAAGGATTATTTCTATGAAATTCATCCTGTTTTCCGGCCAAATAGGATTATCTAGTATTTGATAATGGTCAAGATTACTCTAGCCAAAATATCACGATAACCGAATATATAACCGTATTTTTGAATCTTAAAATCTGTCATAGTATTTCTTTGGGGATGGGACGAAGGAGAGGCCAAGGTCAAGGAGGGACCTAGCTAGCTATCTGGTGTCGTTAAGATTAAATATTTGGTAAGGGTTACAATATTTGTACCTAAGCCAAAATTGGGGTGGGCCATGCCTTTACCTATACTTAGTTTAAATTAAAGCCAATGAATTACTCTATCTTCAGTCCAATTAATTTGACCCCGACAAACTCTAAATTTTGACTGATCTATCCTAGGAATTATACTCTGTCAAAAAAGAAACGCATAGGTGAAATGTCACAAGAAAGTGTTGCATTTTTAAAAAAGATTGTTTCTTGTGTACAATGGCCATGGATGATTATGTTTCTCAATGCTTCTTGGATGGGACAACATGGCCAACTACACTGAACAAAAATGAATACACGTGGCGCGTTTCTGTGGAAATTCGTGTTAAGCGACATGAAATATTCAGATTTTGACGAATGCAAATGAAACTTGG